>JAHHFK020001344.1:0-55500 GCA_024533555.2 Aedes koreicus
AAAGTAATATCATATAAAAATATGTTTAATGTAATGATTCAACATGAGTACTTTAGATGGTGATTGGTCTACTGTTATGGACACATTTCTAGAAATTAATGATATAATTGGAATTATTTGCACTTATTTATGAGTAGTTGGCAGAACATCCATTTTCGTAGCAATATGATGATGATGATGTAAGGTAATAGTGTAGCAACTAAATTAAATGTTTTTTTGGTGATGCTCAGTTGTTAATTTTATGAACGTTACTTTCAAATAATGGAAGCTTGAAATGATTCCAAGTGAAACTTGCAACCTCCCAATTGAATTTTGAAACATTCCATTAGATACCTATAACGTTTTATGTGAAGTTCGGAAATCTGCACATTTTCCAAATGCAAATTTTAAACATTCCGGCTGAAAATTTAGAATGCTTCCAAGTGAAGCTTTAAACCACTCTGATTGAAGTCTGGGACGCTTTCACGGAAACAATGTAGTACCTTGTAATACCAGCTTAAAAAGCTTTCAAGGGCAGCTTGCAAAACAACAACTTGCAATGTTTCTTAGTATAGGTTTCAAAGCTTCCAAGTGAAGCTTATATAGTATTTAAGTGAAGCTTGTATAGTTTTGTAGTGAAGCTCGGAAAGCATTTAGGCGAAGTCTGAAATGCTTCATGTGAAAACTGGAAAGCTTCCAAGTAAATCTGTCTGTCTGTCTGTCTGTCTGTCTGTCTGTCTGTCTGTCTGTCTGTCTGTCTGTCTGTCTGTCTGTCTGTCTGTCTGTCTGTCTGTCTGTCTGTCTGTCTGTCTGTCTGTCTGTCTGTCTGTCTGTCTGTCTGTCTATCTGTCTGTCTGTCTGTCTGTCTGTCTGTCTGTCTGTCTGTCTGTCTGTCTGTCTTCTCCCCTCTCTAGAAAATCCCATAAAAGGTTCAAACACAATCTGAATTAACTCTAGAAAATTCAGTAAATTTGGAACCATAATATTGGCATGGTATTTTATGATAGTCCAAAATAAATGTTTTTATGGTAGTTTGAGAACTAATACAACATTTTTAGCATATGTGGGTCCATTGGTGTGCTAGATTTTATACATAAAATTAAATGATTTTCTGTCTGTCTCTCTGTCTGTAAATTTTTTTATAGACTCGGAAAAATTCTGAACCGACCAACGTAAAAATTTATATGAAGGGGTTTTTGCTGTAATAAAGGGTGATACGGTCAAAATTTGGTCAAGGGAAAACGCGTGTAAATCGGTGAAATCGTTTATTTAAAAAATCAAATTAAATTTCTTTTTCAAGTTCAATTAGTATAAAATTCAGGAAAAATATTCAGTTAGGCTTCCGCTTTTCCAAATCCGAATTGCCGGGCCTTACGCTTGACCCCTGCCATCAGATTTTGTACAGCCACCTTGTCCACCTTCTTCGCCGCAGAAAGCCAGTTTGCCTTGAACTGCTGCTCGTCCTTAGCAGTTTTTTTGGTCTTCTTTAGGTTCCGCTTGACAATAGCCCAGTATTTCTCAATTGGGCGGAGCTCTGGCGTGTTGGGAGGTTCTTGTCCTTGGGAACCACCTGCACGTTGTTGGCGGCGTACCACTCCATGGCCTTTTTACCGTAATGGCAAGATGCCAAATCCGGCCAAAACAGTACGGAACAACCGTGTTTCTTCAGGAAAGGCAGCAGACGTTTATTCAAACACTCTTTCACGTAAATTTCTTGGTTGACAGTCCCGGAAGCTATGAAAATGCTGCTTTTCAAGCCACAGGTACAGATGGCTTGCCAAACCAGATATTTCTTTGCGAACTTTGACAGTTTCGTGTGCTTGAAAATATCTGCTACCTTTCCCCTTCCTTTTGCCGTATAAAACTCCTGTCCCGGAAGCTGCTTGTAGTCGGCTTTGACGTAGGTTTCGTCGTCCATTACCACGCAGTCAAACTTCGTCAGCATCGTCGTGTACAGCCTCCGGGATCGCGCTTTGGCCGTCGTATTTTGTTTATCATCGCGATTTGGAGTCACTACCTTCTTGTAAGTCGATAGTCCGGCTCGTTTTTTGGCTCGATGCACGGTTGTAGACGATACACCCAGCTTATTTGCGGCATCTCGGAGAGATAGGTTAGGGTTTCGCTTGAAACTACCGGCAACTCTCTTTGTCGTCTCAGCGGCTTCCGGTTTTCGATTTCCCCCCGATCCAGACTTCCTGGCTGTCGACAAACGTTCCCCAAACACTTTAATTACATTTGTAACGGTTGATTTGGCAACTTTTAGCGATTTTGCCAACTTTGCGTGCGAGTAGCTCGGATTTTCGCGATGCGCGAGCAAAATTTTGATACGCTGCTCTTCTTGCTTGGACGGCATTTTACCATTTAGGAGGGGACAAATACGAATTTTCGCCGAAACATGCCTTTCGACGGCTCAAACTTCATGATGTTTTACAAGTAGTCTACTTCTAGCCTAGAAATGGCCCAATGAATATATTGGCCATCTCGGGACAATCCGGATGCTCCGGCGGAACCCTTCAGGAGGAGCAAATGTGGATTTTCACCGAAACATGCCTTTCGACGGCTCAAACTGCATTATTTTGGTTGAGTGGTCTACTTCTAGCTTTGAAATGGAGTAATAACCATATTGGAATTTCTGAGACAACCTGGATATCTCGGAAAAACCCTTAGGACGGGACAAAAACGTTTTTACGCCGAAACATGCCTTGCGATGGCTCAAACTTCATGATTTTTCATGAATAGTCTACTTCGAGCCTTGAAATGAACAAATGACCATATTGGCCATTCAATCCGGATGCCCCGGAGGAACCCTTTAGGAGGGGACAAATACAGATTTTCGCCGAAATATGCCTTTCGACGGCTCAAACTGCATTATTTTGGTTGAGTGGTCTACTTCTAGCTTTGAAATGGAGTAATAACCATATTGGAATTTCTGAGACAACCTGGATACCTTGGAAAACCCCATAGGACGGGACAAAAACGGTTTTACGCCGAAACATGCTTTGCGATGGCTCAAACTTCATGATTTTTCATGAATAGTCTACTTCTAGCCTTGAAAGGACTAATAACCATATTGACCATTACGGAACAATCCGGATGCCCCAGGAGAGGAGACCAATGACAGTTGCCTATATTTACATACGTACTAGGATTGGGTGATCTTGATGTCGATCTTTTCAAGGTCTACACATTTGTTGTCGATTTTCGATTTTTTAAATTGATCCTATGACCCTAAGAAAAATCAGAAAGATCATCTTTTGTTTTGATCATTTCGATCCTCAGAAAATGAACCACAATCAAAACGTTACCTGTACATGCTAATCTGAAGAACCTGATCCAAAAAGTAGAAAACAGGAGGAAGAATGGTAAATTTGGCAAAAATATCGTCGTAAAAAATGTAGCGTAAGGGGGGGCTGAAGGTGCCAACTTTTTTTGAAACGTTGTAGTGGCTTTATTTGTGAAGTGACCGCAAAAATGTAAATATGCTGTGAAAATAAGAAGCCTTGGCGACCACTTCATGTTTCATGTCGTCAGCATAGGGTGCGGAGCCAACTCAGCAGTGGGTTCAATTAGATGGCTAAAAATCAGCAGTATAATAAATAGTAATGAGCCAAGATGAGAACCTTGTGACACCTAGTGCTGAATACTGGTAAATTTGATGTTGCTTTTCTATTTTAGTTCTCAAGTCACATTGAAATAATTTAACGTCCCAACGTGCTTATAAATAAGTTAAAAATAGTAAACAAAGAAAGCTATGTCAAAGCTATGTGATCCGTTTTACTGGTTCTGGAAGCTCACGAACTGCATTACCGAACTGGTTACCAAAATTACCGAAATCTGGCAAATTCGGTAAACAGCACGGTAATAGAATTCGTGTGTTTTCAAAATCAAAGAAAAACTGATCCAATTGACATAGATTTCTTAGTTTATCATTTTTACTCATCTATGAGCAGTGGCGTAGCGTGGTCGGGCGAGGTGGCAGTTCACCCCGGTTGTTATCCAGACATTTGAGTAACTGAATGCTTATTCACTTTTATTAGTTGGGCTAAGCTTATTAACTTTGCCCGCTCCATGGATATATTCAACTGAATTTGTTTAATTTTGTTACCAATTTAGCGAATAATGAAAACAGCACATGTTGGACATTAACAAGTTAGTAAATGTGAAATTGACATGGTTTCCTTTGTCAATGACTCTTGGATTTAATGAGTGACCATAGCTTCTCTGTCAATATCTTCATGCATGGTCGAAAACTAGTAACATCGACATGTTTCGGGTAAAAATCTGTACTTGTTTCCTCCTGAAGGATTCCCTCGGAGTATCCGGGTTGTCCCGGAATGGTCAATACAGGCATTCGTCCATTTAATGACTAGAAATAGATTGTTTCCAAAAAGTCATGAAGTTTGATCCGTCGAATGGAATAAAATGATCCCCCGGGCCATCTGGATTGTCCCAGAATGGCGAATATGATCATTGGTCCATTTCAAGGCTGAACGTATTGTTTTTCCTCTCTTCGGGACATAAACCACTGCGACCAGTAATTTGATCTATTGTAGTATAGTGAGGCTGATACTACTCATGAAAAATCATGATGTCGTCGAAAGGCATGTTTCGGCAAAAATCTATATTTGTCCCCTCCTAAATGGTTCTTTCAGGACATCCGGGTTGTCTCAGAATGGCCCATACGGTCATTGATCCATTTCAAGGCTAGAAGTAGGCTACTCAACAGAAATCATGAAGTTTGAAACGTTGAAAGGCATGTTTCGGCAAAAATCTATATTATCCCAGTCCTAATCGATTCCTCCGGGGCATCTGGATTGTCTCCGCATGGTCAATATAGTCATTGGGCCTTTTTTATGCTAGAAGTAGACTATTCAACATAAATAATAAGGTTTGAATCGTCGAAAGGCATGTTTCGGTAGAAATCCGCATTTGTCTCCTCCTGAAGGGTTCCTTCATAGTATCCGGATTGTCTCAAAATGGCGAATATGTCTCAAAATGGCGAATTGGTCCATTTCAAGGCTAGAAGTAGACTATTCATGAAAAATCATGAAGTTTGAACCGATGAAAGGCATGATTCGGTGAAATACCGTATTTGTCCCCTCCTTAAGGGTTCCTCCGGGGCATCCGGATTGTCCCGGAATGGCCAATATAGTCATTGGTCAATTTCACGGCTAGAAGTAGACTATTCATGAAAAATCATGAGGTTTGAGCCGTCGAAAAGCATGTTCCTATGAGAATTTGTATCCGTCGCCGCCTCACGGATCGTGGCAAAATATGCCCTCAAACCGGGTCAAAAATGGTCGTACTCATCAGAAACTGAATTTGGGACTCTAATGAGCATCTTGGCTGCAAAGACTTTAATATTTGCTCATATGTTGTTTCCACAATGTGCGTTTGAAATCCGGGTCAATATGAGCCGAAACACCTTATTCGTAACCTTTTTTTTAACAGCCCTTCAGAAATGTCAAAAAAATATGGGTTCAATGCAGAAACGTACCCCTCTAAGATTTAGGAAAAGTCAAGAAAATTCAAACGTCTAGATGCTTATTTTGGAAAGCTATAGCATTTTTAAAATCCATTCCGGGTCATATTGACCCCGATATCTAAAGAAGGCTAAGAAGCTTATTCACGCAGCAGCGTGTTCAAGCAAAATCGTAGTAGATGCATGTGCAAGATCGATTCAGTTATTTGACGGATTTTACAGAGCACAGTTTTGCTGGCGCGAGTGCAGAACGTCGCGAAGAATGAAGTCAAAGCCTCCAAGTCCTCGACCAGGTCACGACACCCTTATCTTTCCCTAATCACTAAAAAAAACACACAAATATTTTGCGTGGGGTGGGGGGGGGGAATTTTTTTTTTAATTTTATAAAAATGTTGTGTAAAAAAAGGGGGGGCCCGTTGGTAGAAGGAAAAATTCGTTTTCGGTTATTGCCAGTGCGGAACTGGGTTCGCCCTACGTCCGCCCTAACAGCTGCCAAAACGTTTTTTTATTGAATCGGGTCGGACCTGGATCCGCTCTGGATCCGACCCAACATCGATGAGGTTTGCTCTCAAGTATTTTCGAGGTCCAACCTGGGTTCACCAACACACACAAACATAACTGTCAAAACAAAATGTTCATGTTTGTTTATGTTTATGTTTTGCACTAATACCATCATACTGACTCGACTCTGGATCCGTTTTCGTTCGGTAATTGCGAGTCAGAGTCAGACCTGACCCAGGTTTAAAACCGAAAACGACATAAGTAGCCTTGCACTCACCACTAGAGGGCGAGTCGCCTCGTCGCCTGAAATGGAGCGAAATCTACTTTATGTATAGGGAAGTTCATAGCAAATCTTGTATTCCCCACTACACCACCGCCTACCTCTTCTAACCGGCTATGACGCTTCCCGAGCAGGAACGAATAACTTGATAACAGGTTTTGGTATTTTAGAGCTCAGAATAAGAGCTAAAATACCTGAGGATAATACCATAAAATTGTTTTCACAATGTTCTGCGAATACCAAATTGAGGTAATAAAATACCTAAATAGTACCTCTCAGGTATTCCCAGGTATCCGAAATAACAAGTTTTGTTATTCGAGAGATATTTTGCTTGCAATTCCTTGGTATTTTGTTTAGGTATTTTACCTCTTAATCTGAGCTCTTTAATACCTAGGCCAGTTATCAAGATCAAAATTAGGTATTCATATGTTGTTGTCTCCTGCTCGGGTCATTTCAACGAGCTTTCGCCTGTTCTCAACTTGGTATTCTAGAAAAACTCCCACAGTTATCAGTTGACAACTTTCTATGCCAAGCACCAATGCAATAATATGTATATTGTGTGGCTTGTAGCACAATGATTCTTTATCGTGAAAATTCCCAGCCCGAACCGACCGAGCGATTTGAGTTCAATACTTATAACTTTTGATTTCCGCCTCGCTTATTCGGAAATTTTGGCCGGTCCCAATGGGACGTCAGTCCAGCAAAAGTCAAGCAAGTAATCGGATATGTTTGCGTCGGAAAAGTTTTCCCAACATCCCGGGCCATTGAGTAAGCTGACACACGTAGATCGTATCCAAACAAATAGGATTCCGACCTCGCATCAGACTCAACTACGTGAGAATCTCCCCCAGCAAAGCGTGTTGCGAAAAATCTCTCCGTAGAACATCATTCACCTGTCAGTCAAGCATTGAAAGTCACATACACACATCAGATTTCCATCGAACGTAACTTGAACCACTGAGGCAGGTAAAAAACAAGTCCCATGTCTCCAACCCACGCGTCCATGTAGGATGCGAAAATTGAATGTTTTCGGAATTTTCCTCCCTCCGTTTCCGGCAGGCACGTCCCGCGGTCTGTACTTGATAGTAGGACCATTTGCAAATCAATTCAGCTGGGTTATTCGGTACAACGGCTGGTGAATGATGATGTCTCCCCATCGGTATCTTCCAGAGTCGAGCCATTTTCGCTGTTTGCATGAATATTCCTCGTTAAATTTACGCATTCGGTGGAGACGCTTGGTTCGGCACATTTTTGGAAAGCATGGACCAGTCGGTTGGATACGAAGCGGAAATGTCGAAATCAGCAATAACCTAATCGGGGCCCGTAGCACATCGTCATAATGTGCTCAATTTGGCAAAATGTGCTCCAAGCACCATCGTTGTCATTTCCGTTTTTTTTTGCTACAATGTTGGAATCGAAATAATGCTATCATTATATCAAATTGTCCTAAAATGTCAGTTCTTAACTGGGAAAAAAGTATATAATCTTCAAACTTTTTTTTTATATGTTCGTACCCAGCGTAAATTTTGCGCTCGGTGGATTACGCATTATTGACAGTGTATATACTTACACTTTTCTCCATTCAGCAACACACAAAAAAACAAAAAAAAAAACAAAAAAAAAAAAAAAAAAAAAAAAAATCAAACAATCAAGCGCTTTGGATTTTTAGGTTCGAAAGCTATTTGCCTGACAGAGCTTAACGGACGGCTTTTAATGATTCTGTTTCGAGCCCTGTAGGGAACAGCCTTGGCGTACCACAAGAGAGTGTATTAGGACCCATTTTATTCATTCTATATATTAATGACATGCGACGAGTCTTGCGATTTTGTGATATTAATCTTTTTGCTGATGATACCGTGTTGTTCCTTGCAGCTAAAAGCCTTGAGGAGGCCGTTTCACATTTGAATGCAGATTTACGTTTTCTAAGTAGATGGTTAAAATACAAACAGTTGAAATTGAACATAAGTAAAACTAAATTCATAGTAATTTCGCGGAATCGATTTATCGAGGACGTCTCTGTTAAAATTGATGATGAGTCAATCGATCGCGTTCGTGAGATTAAATATCTTGGCGTGATTATTGATGATAGATTAAAATTTGACTCTCACATTGACGATGTCATCAAGAAAATATCCAAGAAGTACGGTATTCTCTTCCGATTGAGAAAGATTTAACTATTGCTAGTAAAATACAATTGTACAAATCTATCCTTCTCTCCTCACATTGAATTTTGCCCTTCCATTTTGTTTTTAGCTAACACTAGTTTACAAAATAAATCAAAAGTGATGAACTTTATAGTTCGACTAATGTTTCTAATGTGAAATTTTATGCAGAATTCAAAAATACCATCAAAAATAAATCAAGTAGAACAGTTTTCGAGATATGGATAAAAGTTGATTTTTTAATTAATGAACAAAAACAATTTACTTAAAATAGAATATCTCCAACGCGTGTGATCCAATTTCAGTTATTTTGTCATCAAATGAAACAAAATAAAATTTAACACCGATCTTCTGAGCATTTCAATATTCTAGGAGTAATAGTTACGACGCTATTTATAAGTACACTAGCTGAACCCGGTGCGTGCGCTGCTACGCTTGCAACTAAAGGAAGGAAAATTTAATATAACTGGCACGTTTATGGTTTTTTTTCGGAATGAGTTTTTTTTTCTTGAATAAGCAGGGGTTCAAACTTCTATCAAAACATGCTTCTTACCCGAGAAATACACGTTTTGTGTTTAAGTAACCTGGATAATTCTCATTTTGGTAGAAATGTGTGTTTCATTTGCATGGAAGCCCTCCCATCCAAAGGGGGGTGGTTTCTCAAACCACCATACAATCATTGCCTTAGAAACGGCAAACGTACTTTTGCATATAAAAAGTAATAAACGATCCATAAAAAATTGAAAATCGTGCCACGAAAAACGCATTTTTGACCCATAAGACTCTGGTGAATATCCACAAAAAAAATGAAATGATCCATAAAATACAGCAATGTGATCCATACTTTATAACAAATTTAGCAATAAAATATCAAAAATGTACCGTTTTATATCTAGGGCATGGTCGTTAAAAGTGTACGGATTACCCATAAACATATTGCAAATTATCCATAAAAGGTTCAATAACTTTCCTTAAAATTGTTAAATTGATCCATAGAATGTTACCTTTGTGCAATAAAATATATTCGCATGTTCCATAAATTATTTGAAATTTTCCATAAATAAATTGCCAATGATCCATAGAATGATGAATAATGAACCATAAGCTTATAATAATGATACATAGTAAATAAGTTTTGTTCGCTAAACCATAATGTATGATCCATAAATTACGCCTGCATTTTTCCAGGTTGGGGCACTTTGTTTTAAATTTTGATCCTTAAAGATTGTAAAATTGATCTCCAACTGCGTTACTACTCAGATTTAGTGACATGTCCGTTCTTTTAGGTACCGGATAAAATATTGCTGCTAAAGAAGGATTCCGGAGTTTTTGCGTAGCCGTATTGAGGATTGAAGAACTAAGGTGGCAGAAAGCGGTCGATGTTTCCGACATCCGAATTGTTAACATAGCGTAGATTAGATTCCAGGCAAACGGCTGATTCACACGCCCCCCACATGCCAAATCTGGTTCCATTTGCTTGGTTAGTTCGCGAACCATCACACTGCGCTCTTATATTATAATAAAAATTTGGGTTTCATTTGTTTCAAGCCCCCCCCCCCCCCTTCAGAAAGGGGAGGGGTCTTGAACCACCATAGAAACATTCTTGTCTTCAAACCCCCCACATGCCAAATTCTCGAGTTATGAAGAAATTTGTGTCTCATTTGTATGAGAGCTCCCCTTCCTGAGAGAGTTGGGGTTCTCAAACAATCATAAGAACTTTCCGTAGCCCCAAAAACCCCTTCATATAAATTTTTACGTTGGTCGGTTCAGAATTTTCCGAGTCTATAAGGGTCTGACAGACAGAGAGACAGACAGAAATTCATTTTTAGAATTTTGTATAAAATCTAGCCTCCAAAAACCCCCATATGCTAAAAATGGTTTCATTAGTTCTCAAACTACCATAAAAACATTTCTTGCCTTCAAAAACCTCTACCTGCCAAATTTGGTTCCATTTACTTGATTAGTTCTAGAGTTATGCAGAAACTTGTGTTTCATTTGTATGGGAGCCTCCCTTTCTAGAGAGGGGAGGGGTCTCAAACTACCATAAAAACATTTCTTGTTTCTTTGCTTGATCAGTTCTCGAGTTATGCAGAAATATGTGTTTCATTTGTATGGGAGCCCCCCCCCTTCAGAGGAGGGAGGAGTCTCTTACTATCTTAAGAACCTTCCCCGGCCCCAAAAACCCGTGCATACAAATTATCACGCCGATCGGTTCTTTCGTCTCCTATCCTATTAGGTTCAGACAGACAGACCGACAGACAGACAGACAGACAGACAGACAGACAGACAGACAGACAGACAGACAGACAGACAGACAGACAGACAGACAGACAGACAGACAGACAGACAGACAGACAGACAGACAGACAGACAGACAGACAGACAGACAGACAGACAGACAGACAGACAGACAGACAGACAGACAGACAGACAGACAGACAGACAGACAGACAGACAGACAGACAGACAGACAGACAGACAGACAGACAGACAGACAGACAGACAGACAGACAGACAGACAGACAGACAGACAGACAGACAGACAGACAGACAGACAGACAGACAGACAGACAGACAGACAGACAGACAGACAGACAGACAGACAGACAGACAGACAGACAGACAGACAGACAGACAGACAGACAGACAGACAGACAGACAGACAGACAGACAGACAGACAGACAGACAGACAGACAGACAGACAGACAGACAGACAGACAGACAGACAGACAGACAGACAGACAGACAGACAGACAGACAGGCAGGCAGACAGACAGACAGACAGACAGACAGACAGACAGACAGACAGACAGACAGACAGACAGACAGACAGACAGACAGACAGACAGACAGACAGACAGACAGACAGACAGACAGACAGACAGACAGACAGACAGACAGACAGACAGACAGACAGACAGACAGACAGACAGACAGACAGACAGACAGACAGACAGACAGACAGACAGACAGACAGACAGACAGACAGACAGACAGACAGACAGACAGACAGACAGACTGTTGACTGTTTTTTTTTTGTTTTTTGTTTGTGGTTTTGTTTGTAATCAAACACAAATATCGAGATTACAGCGATTGCAAAATAAGATAATGCGTTTGATCTTGAGATGTAATAGGTTCACTTCCTCATCTTTTTTGTTAAATTCCCTACAGTGGCTATCGGTGAAGAGAGTTGTGTATTTGACAATGGTGTTCATTTTTAAAGTAATAAACGGTTTGCTGCCTCGATATTTGTGTAATCGAATTGAAAGAGGAAGTGATATTGATAGATATAACACTAAAAACGCCGATGATGTTAGAACACCATATTTTTTGTACGGAGCCTCACAAAAATTGTTGTTTCTAAAAGGTATAAATGTTTTCAATTCGATTCCTATACACATCAAACGTACAGCAACACTAACAGATTTTAAGAGACAATGTATTTAACACATCACAGCTGCATTTTGAACGGCAGCAGGGTAAATGCACCCTTCTTTTTGGGGAAATGCTCCTTAAACTTTGGAAAAATGCTCCTTAGATTGCCCGGTATAATGCAATCGGAGGTATTAACCTTCTGGTTAGCGCTTGCCAGATGTTTTGACGGGTCTTAAGTTTCTTCAAGATTGTATAGCTGTGCTTTGCTCCGCAATCTTCTAGGTAGTTTTGACGGGTTTAAATTTCATTTTGACGAGTCTTAATTTCATTTTGAAGAGTCTTAATTTCGTTTTGACGGATCTTAGTTTCGTTTTGACGACTCTTAAATTCAGAAACTTAAGACCCGTCAAACCAATACAATCTTGAAGAAACTTAAGGCCCGTCAAAACATCTGGCAAGCGCTAACCAGAAGGTTAATACCTCTGATTGCATCTATGAAGCGTTTTTCAAAAGTTTAAGGAGCATTTCCGCGAAAAGAAGGGTGCATTTACCCTTTGCCATTTTGAACAGCTACCCTTTTTGGCCCTTCATGTTGAATTTAGAACGGTAACAAAGCATGATCTTTCTGTTAAGTGGAATCGCGTGCAGGGCAAGGCCCATGCTAGGATGGTGGCTTCCTACATACATACATATGTACATGCATTTCAAGCTTTTTGCTCATCACACACAACTAACTAATTGCCTGCTTCTCAACTTTGTGTTCTAAATGCCCTTCCACAACTTTCGATGTCGGGGAACCATTCTTGCATTAGTATGATGTTGCATTGTAGCGGCGCCTTTATCGGCTGAACTAACAAAGGGAGAACCCTACTACTCGACCAAGCCATAGGTTTTGCTAGTTAAATCACTAACGCGCATAAGCGTCTCAAAAACGAACCCGTTTAATTTCCACTTTTTAGTTGGAAAAGTTTCACTTTTGCTCACGACACTGCTTTGGGCGATTAATCAGCAATAAGTTTCACGCAGTGATTCACCTTAGGCACCCATGTGTGCACGTTGAGCGATTAAGACCACCCCTCCCCCCTTAACTCACCCAGCCGTGTCGTATGTAATTTGAAATTGGAACCGTACTTTGTATGATAAAATCTATCAACCATCCCATGCATCCAACATCAAAGGTGACATTTTTTTTTTCATGGTGAAATCCGGTGGTTACCGAGCGTGACAAAATTTCGAGAACAGTTACCGCCAAGTTGGAAAAGCATCTGTACATTTTGCTCAACTTGGCAGTTTGGTTGTGCTTTCGAGAAGTTTGAAGCATCCTATCATTTCGAATTACATATTCATGAGGAAAAATTATGCGCTGTAAGTATGCTTGCCGAGGTTGTCATTTTGTGTCATGCATGATTGAAGGAATTCTATCTCGTGGAACAGATTTCATAATATTGTCCCATGACTGGGGCCAAGTTATTCAGGGCTTGAAACTTCACGCATATCAAACGTCACAATTTCTCCATCTGCGGAGTGAATAATTGTTTTGCATGAACAAAATTGACTTCGTTGCTGTGAGGGTAACCGATCGATAAATTGCGGTATCAAGGTATGGATTTCCAATTTCCGGAATGAAAGTCAATCTAGCAGACGCCTGGAAAACACCGAACAGCTCTTTGATTTTGATTGAAAAACTTGAAACCCTGTATCCCATTACTGCAACAGCACCCTGAAATCCTTCCAGGAAGTGGGGAGCAAACATTGAATAAACATTTGCCACCGGGTGTACACATTCAACGTTGCATAAATTTATAAACAGATGGAAACTCCATTTGCGACGAAGTATTTAAGCGACAACAACGAATACGAGTGCCATGAAAATCAACTTCATTTTGCGAAATTGCCCCCAGTATTTGCTCTAGTGCGAGTTGTTTTCATCTGCCGCCATTGGCTACAGGAAGACTCCTCGTCTAGGCATTGAATTGAAGTGTTGAGAAATTACGTAAAAGCTCCATTCACTAGTCAGTTCCATCGCTGGCTTTGCTACTCTCAGTAAGACTAAGGGTTTCCACGAAACAAAGCTCTCGCACCGAAGCACTTGAACTTTTTCATAACAACTGGAGTACGCTGCCACCTCCGGTGTACATTTGTAGGAGTAGCAAATGTTTATTCAATGTTTGCTCCCCTCTTCCTGGAAGGATTTCAGGGTGCTGTTGCAGTAATGGGATACAGGGTTTCAAGTTTTTTCAATCAAAATCAAAGAGCTGTTCGGTGTTTTCCAGGCGTCTGCTAGATTGACTTTCATTCCGGAAATTGGAAATCCATACCTTGATACCGCAATTTATCGATCGGTTACCCTCACAGCAACGAAGTCAATTTTGTTCATGCAAAACAATTATTCACTCCGCAGATGGAGAAATTGTGACGTTTGATATGCGTGAAGTTTCAAGCCCTGAATAACTTGGCCCCAGTAATGGGACAATATTATGAAATCTGTTCCACGAGATAGAATTCCTTCAATCATGCATGACACAAAATGACAACCTCGGCAAGCATACTTGCAGCGCATAATTTTTCCTCATGAATATGTAATTCAAAATGATACGATGCTTCAAACTTCTCGAAAGCACAACCAAACTGCCGAGTTGAGCAAAATGTACAGATGCTTTTCCAACTTGGCGGTAACTGTTCTCGAAATTTTGTCACGCTCGGTAACCACCGGATTTCAGCATGAAAAAAATAAAAAATGTCACCTTTGATGTTGGATGCACGGGATGGTTGATAGATTTTATCATACAATGTACGGTTCCAATTTCAAATTACATACGACACAGCTGGGTGAGTTAAGGGGGAGGGGTGGTCTTAATCGCTCAACGTGCACACATGGTGCCTAAGGTGAATCGCTGCGTGAAGCTTATTTCTGATTAATCGCCCAAAGCAGTGTCGTGAGCAAAAGTGAAACTTTTCCAACTAAAAAGTGCAAATTAATCGGCTTCGTTTTTGAGACGCTTATGCGCGTTAGTGATTTAACTAGAATAACTTATTGCTTGGTCGAGTAGTAGGGTTCTCCCTTTGTTAGCTCAGCCGATAAAGGCGCCGCTACAATGCAACATCATACTAATGCAAGAATGGTTCCCCGACATCGAATGCTGTGGAAGTGCATTTAGAACCCAAAGTTGAGAAGCAGGCAATTAGTTAGTTGTGTGTGATGAGCAAAAAGCTTAAAATGCATGTATGTATGTATGTAGCAAGCCACCATCCTAGCATGGGCCTTGCCCTGAACGCGATTCCACTTAACAGAAAGATCATGCTTTGTTACCGTTCTAAATTCAACATGAAGGGCCAAAAAGGGTAGCTGTTCAAAATGGCAAAGGGTAATTGCACCCTTCTTTTCGCGGAAATGCTCCTTAAACTTTTGAAAAACGCTTCATAGATGCAATCAGAGGTATTAACCTTCTGGTTAGCGCTTGCCAGATGTTTTGACGGGCCTTAAGTTTCTTCAAGATTGTATTGGTTTGACGGGTCTTAAGTTTCTGAATTTAAGAGTCGTCAAAACGAATCTAAGATCCGTCAAAACGAAATCAAGACTCTTCAAAATGAAATTAAGACTCGTCAAAATGAAATTTAAACCCGTCAAAACTACCTAGAAGATTGCGGAGCAAAGCACAGCTATACAATCTTGAAGAAACTTAAGACCCGTCAAAACATCTGGCAAGCGCTAACCAGAAGGTTAATACCTCCGATTGCATTATACCGGGCAATCTAAGGAGCATTTTTCCTAAGTTTAAGGAGCATTTCCCCAAAAAGAAGGGTGCATTTACCCTGCTGCCGTTCAAAATGCAGCTGTGATGTGTTAAATACATTGTCTCTTAAAATCTGTTAGTGTTGCTGTACGTTTGATGTGTATAGGAATCGAATTGAAAACATTTATACCTTTTAGAAACAACAATTTTTGTGAGGCTCCGTACAAAAAATATGGTGTTCTAACATCATCGGCGTTTTTAGTGTTATATCTATCAATATCACTTCCTCTTTCAATTCGATTACACAAATATCGAGGCAGCAAACCGTTTATTACTTTAAAAATGAACACCATTGTCAAATACACAACTCTCTTCACCGATAGCCACTGTAGGGAATTTAACAAAAAAGATGGGGAAGTGAACCTATTACATCTCAAGATCAAACGCATTATCTTATTTTGCAATCGCTGTAATCTCGATATTTGTGTTTGATTACAATAGTTTACAGCATTTATGAACTCGGTAAACTGATCATCATTTCTATTGTGAAATGTTGTGCAGAATTCAAAAATGCCGTCAAAAAAATTAAAGTAAAACAGTCTGTCTGTCTGTCTGTCTGTCTGTCTGTCTGTCTGTCTGTCTGTCTGTCTGTCTGTCTGTCTGTCTGTCTGTCTGTCTGTCTGTCTGTCTGTCTGTCTGTCTGTCTGTCTGTCTGTCTGTCTGTCTGTCTGTCTGTCTGTCTGTCTGTCTGTCTGTCTGTCTGTCTGTCTGTCTGTCTGTCTGTCTGTCTGTCTGTCTGTCTGTCTGTCTGTCTGTCTGTCTGTCTGTCTGTCTGTCTGTCTGTCTGTCTGTCTGTCTGTCTGTCTGTCTGTCTGTCTGTCTGTCTGTCTGTCTGTCTGTCTGTCTGTCTGTCTGTCTGTCTGTCTGTCTGTCTGTCTGTCTGTCTGTCTGTCTGTCTGTCTGTCTGTCTGTCTGTCTGTCTGTCTGTCTGTCTGTCTGTCTGTCTGTCTGTCTGTCTGTCTGTCTGTCTGTCTGTCTGTCTGTCTGTCTGTCTGTCTGTCTGTCTGTCTGTCTGTCTGTCTGTCTGTCTGTCTGTCTGTCTGTCTGTCTGTCTGTCTGTCTGTCTGTCTGTCTGTCTGTCTGTCTGTCTGTCTGTCTGTCTGTCTGTCTGTCTGTCTGTCTGTCTGTCTGTCTGTCTGTCTGTCTGTCTGTCTGTCTGTCTGTCTGTCTGTCTGTCTGTCTGTCTGTCTGTCTGTCTGTCTGTCTGTCTGTCTGTCTGGCTGTCTGTCTGGCTGTCTGTCTGTCTGTCTGTCTGTCTGTCTGTCTGTCGGTCGGTCTGTCTGTCTGAACCTAATAGGATAGGAGACGTAAGAACCGATCGGCGTGATAATTTGTATGCACGGGTTTTTGGGGCCGGGGAAGGTTCTTAAGATAGTAAGAGACCCCTCCCTCCTCTGAAGGGGGGGGGGGGCTCCCATACAAATGAAACACATATTTCTGCATAACTCGAGAACTGATCAAGCAAAGAAACCCAAATTTAGCATGCGGCAAGAAATGTTTTTATGGTAGTTTGAGACCCCTCCCCTCTCTAGAAAGGGAGGCTCCCATACAAATGAAACACAAGTTTCTGCATAACTCTAGAACTAATCAAGTAAATGGAACCAAATTTGGCAGGTAGAGGTTTTTGAAGGCAAGAAATGTTTTTATGGTAGTTTGAGAACTAATGAAACCATTTTTAGCATATGGGGGTTTTTGGAGGCTAGATTTTATACAAAATTCTAAAAATGAATTTCTGTCTGTCTCTCTGTCTGTCAGACCCTTATAGACTCGGAAAATTCTGAACCGACCAACGTAAAAATTTATATGAAGGGGTTTTTGGGGCTACGGAAAGTTCTTATGATTGTTTGAGAACCCCAACTCTCTCAGGAATGGGGGCTCTCATACAAATGAGACACAAATTTCTTCATAACTCGAGAATTTGGCATGTGGGGGGTTTGAAGACAAGAATGTTTCTATGGTGGTTCAAGACCCCTCCCCTTTCTGAAGGGGGGGGGGGGGTCTTGAAACAAATGAAACGCAAATTTTTATTATAATATAAGAGCGCAGTGTGATGGTTCGCGAACTAATCAAGCAAATGGAACCAGATTTGGCATGTGGGGGGCGTGTGAATCAGCCGTTTGCCTGGAATCTAATCTACGCTATGTTAACAATTCGGATGTCGGAAACATCGACCGCTTTCTGCCACCTTAGTTCTTCAATCCTCAATACGGCTACGCAAAAACTCCGGAATCCTTCTTTAGCAGCAATATTTTATCCGGTACCTAAAAGAACGGACATGTCACTAAATCTGAGTAGTAACGCAGTTGGAGATCAATTTTACAATCTTTAAGGATCAAAATTTAAAACAAAGTGCCCCAACCTGGAAAAATGCAGGCGTAATTTATGGATCATACATTATGGTTTAGCGAACAAAACTTATTTACTATGTATCATTATTATAAGCTTATGGTTCATTATTCATCATTCTATGGATCATTGGCAATTTATTTATGGAAAATTTCAAATAATTTATGGAACATGCGAATATATTTTATTGCACAAAGGTAACATTCTATGGATCAATTTAACAATTTTAAGGAAAGTTATTGAACCTTTTATGGATAATTTGCAATATGTTTATGGGTAATCCGTACACTTTTAACGACCATGCCCTAGATATAAAACGGTACATTTTTGATATTTTATTGCTAAATTTGTTATAAAGTATGGATCACATTGCTGTATTTTATGGATCATTTCATTTTTTTGTGGATATTCACCAGAGTCTTATGGGTCAAAAATGCGTTTTTCGTGGCACGATTTTCAATTTTTTATGGATCGTTTATTACTTTTTATATGCAAAAGTACGTTTGCCGTTTCTAAGGCAATGATTGTATGGTGGTTTGAGAAACCACCCCCCTTTGGATGGGAGGGCTTCCATGCAAATGAAACACACATTTCTACCAAAATGAGAATTATCCAGGTTACTTAAACACAAAACGTGTATTTCTCGGGTAAGAAGCATGTTTTGATAGAAGTTTGAACCCCTGCTTATTCAAGAAAAAAAAACTCATTCCGAAAAAAAACCATAAACGTGCCAGTTATATTAAATTTTCCTTCCTTTAGTTGCAAGCGTAGCAGCGCACGCACCGGGTTCAGCTAGTGTACTTATAAATAGCGTCGTAACTATTACTCCTAGAATATTGAAATGCTCAGAAGATCGGTGTTAAATTTTATTTTGTTTCATTTGATGACAAAATAACTGAAATTGGATCACACGCGTTGGAGATATTCTATTTTAAGTAAATTGTTTTTGTTCATTAATTAAAAAATCAACTTTTATCCATATCTCGAAAACTGTTCTACTTTATTTATTTTTGAGGGCATTTTTGAATTCTGCATAAAATTTCACATTAGAAACATTATTCGAATTATAATGTACCTCACTTTTGATTTATTTTGTAAACTAGTGTTAGCTAAAAACAAAATGAAAAGGCAAAATCCAATGTGAGGAGAGATGATAGATTGGTACAATTGTATTTTACTAGCAATAGTTAAATCTTTCTCAATCGGAAGAGAATACCGTACTTCTTGGCTATTTGCTTGATGACATCGTCAATGTGAGAGTCAAATTTTAATCTATCATCAATAATCACGCCAAGATATTTAATCTCACGAACGCGATCAATTGACTCATCATCAATTTTAACAGAGACGTCCTCGATAACTCGATTCCGCGAAATTACCATGAATTTAGTTTTACTTATGTTCAATTTCAACTGTTTGTATTTTAACCATCTACTTGAAAAACGTAAATCTGCATTCAAATGTGAAACGGCCTCCTCAAGACTTTTAGCTGCAATGAACAACACGGTATCATCAGCAAAAAGATTAATATCACAAAATCGCAAGACTCGTCGCATGTCATTAATATATAGAATGAATAAAATGGGCCCTAATACACTCCCTTGTGGTACGCCAAGGCTTTTCTCCACAGGGCTCGAAACAGAATCGATAAAGGCCGTCCGTTGAGCTCTGTCAGGCAAATAGCTTTCGAACCTGAAAATCCAAAGCGCTTGATTGTTTGATTTTTTTTTTATTTTTTTTTTTTTTTTTTTTTTTTTTTTTTTTTTTTTTGTGTTGCTGAATCGAGAAAAGTGTAAGTATATACACTGTCAATAATGCGTAATCCACTGAGCGCAAAATTTACGCTGGGTACGAACATATAAAAAAAGTTTGAAGATTATATACTTTTTTCCCAGTTAAGAACTGACATTTTAGGATCAATTTGATATAATGATAGCATTATTTCGATTCCAACATTGTAGCAAAAAAAAAACGGAAATGACAACCATGGTGCTTGGAGCACATTTTGCCAAATTGAGCACATTATGACGATGTGCTACGGGCCCCGATTAGGTTATTGCTGATTTCGACATTTCCGCTTCGTATCCAACCGACTGGTCCATGCTTTCCAAAAATGTGCCGAACCAAGCGTCTCCACCGAATGCGTAAATTTAACGAGGAATATTCATGCAAACAGCGAAAATGGCTCGACTCTGGGAGATACCGATGGGGAGACATAATCATTCACCAGCCGTTGTACCGAATAACCCAACTGAATTGATTTGCAAATGGTCCTACTATCAAGTACAGGCCGCGGGACGTGCCTGCCGGAAAACGGAGGGTAAAGGAGAATTCCGAAAACCTTCAATTTTCTCATTCTACATGGACGCGTAGGTTGGAGACATGGGACTTGTTTTTTACCTGCCTCAGTGGTTCAAGTTACGTTCGATGGAAATCTGATGTGTGTATGTGACTTTCAATGCTTGGACTGACAGGTGAATGATGTTCTACGGAGAGATTTTTCGCAACACGCTTTTTAACCTTCTTTAGATATCGGGGTCAATATAACCCGGAATAGATTTTAAAAATGCTATTACTTTCCAAAATAAGCATCTAGACGTTTGAATTTTCTTGACTTTTCCTAAATCTTAGAGGGGTACGTTTCTGCATTGAACTCAAATTTTTTTGACATTTCTGAAGGGCTGTTAAAAAAAAGTTACGAATAAGGTGTTTCGGGTCATATTGACCCGGATTTCAAACGCACATTGTGGAAACAACATATGAGCATATATTAAAGTCTTTGCAGCCAAGATGCTCATTAGAGTCCCAATTTTCAGTTTCTGATGAGTACGGCCATTTTTGACCCGGTTTGAGGGCATGTTTTGCCACGATCCGTGAGGCGGCGACAGATACAAATTTTCATCGGAACATGCTTTTCGACGGCTCAAACCTCATGATTTTTCATGAATAGTCTACTTCTAGCCGTGAAATTGACCAATGACTATATTGGCCATTCCGGGACAATCCGGATGCCCCGGAGGAACCCTTTAGGAGTGGACAAATACGGTATTTCACCGAATCATGCCTTTCATCGGTTCAAACTGCATGATTTTTCATGAATAGTCTACTTCTAGCCTTGAAATGGACCAATTCGCCATTTTGAGACATATTCGCCATTTTGAGACAATCCGGATACTATGAAGGAACCCTTCAGGAGGAGACAAATGCGGATTTCTACCGAAACATGCCTTTCGACGATTCAAACCTTATTATTTATGTTGAGTAGTCTACTTCTAGCCTAAAAAAGGCCCAATGACTATATTGACCATTCGGAGACAATCCAGATGCCCCGGAGGAATCGTTTAGGACTGGGATAATATAGATTTTTGCCGAAACATGCCTTTCAACGTTTCAAACTTCATGATTTCTGTTGAGTAGCCTACTTCTAGCCTTGAAATGGATCAATGACCGTATGGGCCATTCTGAGACAACCCGGATGTCCTGAAAGAACCATTTAGGAGGGGACAAATATAGATTTTTGCCGAAACATGCCTTTCGACGACATCATGATTTTTCATGAGTAGTATCAGCCTCACTATACTACAATAGATCAAATTACTGGTCGCAGTGGTTTATTTCCCAAACAGACGAAAAAAATACGTTCAGCCTTGAAATGGACCAATGATCATATTCGCCATTCTGGGACAATCCAGATGGCCCGGGGGATCATTTTATTCCATTCGACGGATCAAACTTCATGACTTTTTGGAAACAATCTATTTCTAGTCATTAAATGGACGAATGCCTGTATTGACCATTCCGGGACAACCCGGATACTCCGAGGGAATCCTTCAGGAGGAAACAAGTACAGATTTTTACCCGAAACATGTCGATGTTACTAGTTTTCGACCATGCATGAAGATATTGACAGAGCAGCTATGGTCACTCATTAAATCCAAGAGTCATTGACAAAGGAAACCATGTCAATTTCACATTTACTAACTTGTTAATGTCCAACATGTGCTGTTTTCATTATTCGCTAAATTGGTAACAAAATTAAACAAATTCAGTTGAATATATCCATGGAGCGGGCAAAGTTAATAAGCTTAGCCCAACTAATAAAAGTGAATAAGCATTCAGTTACTCAAATGTCTGGATAACAACCGGGGTGAACTGCCACCTCGCCCGACCACGCTACGCCACTGCTCATAGATGAGTAAAAATGATAAACTAAGAGATCTATGTCAATTGGATCAGTTTTTCTTTGATTTTGAAAACACACGAATTCTATTACCGTGCAGTTTACCGAATTTGCCTGATTTCGGCAATTTTTGTAACCAGTTTGGTAATGCAGTTCGTGAGCTTCCAGAACCAGTAAAACGGATCACATAGCTTTCTTTGTTTACTATTTTTACTTATTTATAAGCACGTTGGGACGTTAAATTATTTCAATGTGACTTGAGAACTAAAATAGAAAAGCAACATCAAATTTACCAGTAATCAGCCCTAGGTGTCACAAGGTTCTCATCTTGGCCCATTACTATTTATTATACTGCTGATTTTTAGCCATCTGATTGAACCCACTGCTGAGTTGGCTCCGCACCCTATGCTGACGACATGAAACATGAAGTTGTCGCCAAGGCTTCATATTTTCACAGCATATTTACATTTTTGCGGTCACTCCACAAATAAAGCCACTTTCAAAAAAAGTTGGCACCTTCACCTTACGCTACATTTTTTACGACGATATTTTTGCCAAATTTACCATTCTTCCTCCTGTTTTCTACTTTTTGGATCAGGTTCTTCAGATTAGCATGTACAAGTAACGTTTTGATTGTGGCTCATTTTCCGAAGATCGAAATGATCAAAACAAAAGATGATCTTTCTGATTTTTCTTAGGGTCATAGGATCAATTTAAAAAATCGAAAATCGACAACAAATGTGTCGACCTTGTAAAGATCAATATCAAGATCATCCAATCCTAGTGCGTATGTAAATAAAGGCAACTGTCATTGGTCTCCTCTCCTGGGGCATCCGGATTGTTCCGGAATGGTCAATATGGTTATTGGTCCATTTCAAGGCTAGAAGTAGACTATTCATGAAAAATCATGAAGTTTGAGCCATCGCAAGGCATGTTTCGGCGTAAAACCGTTTTTGTCCCGTCCTAAGGGTTTTTCCGAGGTATCCAGGTTGTCTCAGAAATTCCAATATGGTTATTACTCCATTTCAAAGCTAGAAGTAGACCACTCAACCAAAATAATGCAGTTTGAGCCGTCGAAAGGCATGTTTCGGTGAAAATCCACATTTGCTCCTCCTGAAGGGTTCCGCCGGAGCATCCGGATTGTCCCGAGATGGCCAATATATTCATTGGGCCATTTCTAGGCTAGAAGTAGACTACTTGTAAAACATCATGAAGTTTGAGCCGTCGAAAGGCATGTTTCGGCGAAAATTCGTATTTGTCCCCTCCTAAATGGTTCCCCCGGGGAATCCGCATGTCCCGGAATGGCCAATATGGTCATTGGTCCATTTCAAGGCTAGAAGTAGACTATTCATGAAAAATCATGAAGTTTGAGCCGTCGAAAGGCATGTTTCGATGAAAATTCGTATTTGTCCCCTCCTTAAGGGTTCCCCCGGATACGGGAGGATTCCTGATTGTCCCGGAATGACCAATATGGTTATTCGTCCATTTCACGGCTAGAAGTAGACTATTCATGAAAAATCATGAGGTTTGAGCCGTAAAGCATGTTCCTATGAAAATTAGTATCCGTCGCCGCCTCACGAATCGTGGCAAAACAAGCCCTCTTCTGGCACAGATTCCAATGGCCAATCGGGTCAAAAAGGGCAGTTCTTACCAGAAACTGAAAATTGGGACCCTAAAAAGCATTTTGACTACAAAGACTTTGAATTTGGTCTTATAAGTTTTCCGCAATGTGAATTTGAAATCCGGGTCAATATGACCCGAAACACCTTATTCGTAACAAAATGTTAACACCCAAGGAAGGTTAAGAGTTATTACTACGTTCATGACGAATCATTCAAATAAAAAATATATAACAATTTTCATTTATTTTTGACCATTCATATGCTATAATTGTTATTTTTATTTTCCATGGTAATCATTGAACTATTACATCTACAACATTCTTCCCCTCCTCTACTCTAACAAATTCTTCTCGTCCACAACATTTAATTTAGTCATAATTTTCAAAACTTGAACTAGATAAATCATTTGAATTCACTTTTTTTGTGGTCTAATTAATAGTAATGTCAAGGACAACCAGAAAAAAACAACGCAAAACATTTACCAGACCAAATCAGGAATCGCAGAAAGCTACTTCTAAAACTGTTTTCCTGTTCGATGTATATCGATAAACCTAATACAGCCTCCAGTTTTAAAGTTATTTTGCATAATTCCGCTTCTTTAAATATTACGTTCAATTGTTATCTATTTTCTTTCGTTATATCCAAAAAAATTGTCCTTTATCGTCATCTTCAATTGCAAAGTTATTTCCAGTATTGTTTTGTTAAATACCTTTTTTTTGTACCCTCCTAAGCTCCGAAAAGTATTCATGTGGATTAACCATCCATGCCATGTACCCATATAACAAAAAAAAAATCCTTACCTATCATAGAAACATATGCTATGTCATAAAAAAAGTGAATTTTTTCTTCAATGCTTGTAGTATTAACAGGGGCTGGATAGTCAAGATAAAATAGGATTTAGTTTTTGGCTCAGGAGGTACCCGCACATCGGTCCCTGGCTCGGACCCAAGCTTAATAACGTAACTCGCCACTAATAACGTAACTCATTAAGGGCGATACGGTCAAAATTTGGTCAATATCAACTTGACGTATTTCTTTCAATTTTGCATTTAAAAAACCTGAACACCCCTCATTTTGAAGGTGTGTGTGTGTGTGTAGAATGTTGCTCCTATTTTGATTTTGGAATTCACTCTTCAGTTGTCAAAATGCCGTCCAAGCAAGAAGAGCAGCGTATCAAAATTTTGCTCGCGCATCGCGAAAATCCGAGCTACTCGCACGCAAAGTTGGCAAAATCGCTAAAAG
The DNA here is from genome assembly GCA_024533555.2 of Aedes koreicus. NCBI lineage: Eukaryota > Metazoa > Arthropoda > Insecta > Diptera > Culicidae > Aedes > Aedes koreicus. Next base: position 24,965 of record JAHHFK020001344.1, read on the forward strand.
TTGCCAAATCAACCGTTACAAATGTAATTAAAGTGTTTGGGGAACGTTTGTCGACAGCCAGGAAGTCTGGATCGGGGGGAAATCGAAAACCGGAAGCCGCTGAGACGACAAAGAGAGTTGCCGGTAGTTTCAAGCGAAACCCTAACCTATCTCTCCGAGATGCCGCAAATAAGCTGGGTGTATCGTCTACAACCGTGCATCGAGCCAAAAAACGAGCCGGACTATCGACTTACAAGAAGGTAGTGACTCCAAATCGCGATGATAAACAAAATACGACGGCCAAAGCGCGATCCCGGAGGCTGTACACGACGATGCTGACGAAGTTTGACTGCGTGGTAATGGACGACGAAACCTACGTCAAAGCCGACTACAAGCAGCTTCCGGGACAGGAGTTTTATACGGCAAAAGGAAGGGGAAAGGTAGCAGATATTTTCAAGCACACGAAACTGTCAAAGTTCGCAAAGAAATATCTGGTTTGGCAAGCCATCTGTACCTGTGGCTTGAAAAGCAGCATTTTCATAGCTTCCGGGACTGTCAACCAAGAAATTTACGTGAAAGAGTGTTTGAATAAACGTCTGCTGCCTTTCCTGAAGAAACACGGTTGTTCCGTACTGTTTTGGCCGGATTTGGCATCTTGCCATTACGGTAAAAAAGGCCATGGAGTGGTACGCCGCCAACAACGTGCAGGTGGTTCCCAAGGACAAGAACCCTCCCAACACGCCAGAGCTCCGCCCAATTGAGAAATACTGGGCTATTGTCAAGCGGAACCTAAAGAAGACCAAAAAAACTGCTAAGGACGAGCAGCAGTTCAAGGCAAACTGGCTTTCTGCGGCGAAGAAGGTGGACAAGGTGGCTGTACAAAATCTGATGGCAGGGGTCAAGCGTAAGGCCCGGCAATTTTGATTTGGAAAAGCTGTTGCTCCTATTTTGATCCTAACTGAATATTTTTCCTGAATTTTATACTAATTGAACTTGAAAAAGAAATTTAATTTGATTTTTTAAATAAACGATTTCACCGATTTACACGCGTTTTCCCTTGACCAAATTTTGACCGTATCACCCTTTACCAACACACTTTCAAATTTTCTGTTATAAAAACACAGCAAATCAAAAAGTCTAGTACTGAAAAGCGCAAGAATTTATTGCAAGGTGCAGGCTTCAAGGTGTACTTCGGACCAAGGGGCTCTACAACAGTGAACCAATATCAAATCGCTAGTTGCATATTGATTCTTGGTATTAATAAAACCGATTATCACTAATGTCAAGTCAAAATTCGGTTTAATATAACCACTATCTTTATCTATCGCACCAAATTTAATTGCTATTGGCAAATCCAAAATCATTATGTTTCGTACTTAAATTTTGCCGTATGATTCAATGTCTTTACATTGAGTTCAACTGATGAAACGACTAACTTTATACTAGTGACAGCTCTTATATCTAATATTTTTCTTATTTTACTTCCTCTTTTGCGTTACTGAGAGAAACTAAAATATTCCAATTATGATTTCAATCATTCTTTACTTCATCGATACCACACCATGTATTACATTGTTGAAATTAAAATCAAATTTCAAATTAGCATGTATTGAAAAATCTATCAATTTTTTAAAGGATTCACTTAATTTATATTATTTAAGGATTCACTTTGAACTGTTTCTATGTTCTCTATCAAGCGTTTCAAGCTTCACTTGAAAGCTCCGCAAGCTTGACTTAAACTCTTTGCACGCTTGACATGCAAACATTTCAAGCTTCAATTCGAACGTTTCATTTGAAACACACTTGAAATCTTCACTAGAAAGCATTCAAAGCTCCTATTTAAAGTTTCACAGTTTCATTTGGAAGTTTTGCAAGGCTCATTTTGATGGTTTCCAAGCTTCAATAAGAAGGTATAAAACATTTACCTGGAAGCTTTCCAAGCTTCACTTAAAAGCGTTTTTAGCTTAATTTGAAAGCTTTGCAAGCTTCATTTGGAAGATTTGCAAGCTTCACTTGGTATCTTTGCGTGCATCACTTGTAAACCTTGCAATCTTTCTTAAATTCAAAATTTCTGTTGACTGGCAAGGTTTGCTTGAAGGAGTTACAATTTTATTTAAAAAAAAAAAAGCATCACTTGGAAGCGTTAAAAAGTTTCTAAATTTCCCTTGGAATCTATCTAAGCATGAATAAGATGGTATTAAACTTACACCAAGAAGCGTTCCAAGCATCAATTAGAGAGATTGCAAATTTCAATTGAAAGCTGCTATCTATATTTTCAATTGAAAAGTTCAAAACTTTTATTTGGAAATTTTCCAGTATTCTCAAGAAGCATTTCAGACTTCGTTTAAATGCTTTCCGAGCTTCACTACAAAACTATTCAAGCTTCACTTAAATACTATATAAGCTTCACTTGGAAGATTTGAAATCTATACTAGGAAACTTTGCAAGTTTAACTTAGATGTTTTGCAAGCTGCACTTGAACGCTTTTAAAGCTGGTATTACAAGGTACTAAATTGTTTCCGTGAAAGCGTCCCAGACTTCAATCAGAGTGGTTTAAAGTTTCACTTGGAAGCATTCTAAACTTTCAGCCGGAATGTTTAAATTTGCATTTGGAAAATGTGCAGATTTCCGAACTTCACATAAAACGTTACAGGCATCTAATGGAACGTTTTAAGTTTCAATTGGAAGGATTCAAGTTTAATTTGGAATCATTCCAAGCCTCCATTATTTGAAAGTAACGTTCAGAAAATTAACAACTGAGCATCACCACAAAAACATTTATTTTAGTTGCTATATTATTAACTAACATCATCATCATAATATTCCTACGAAAATGTATGTTCTGTCAACTAGTCATAAATAAGTGCAAATAATTCCAATTATATCATTAATTTCTAGAAATGTGTCCATAACAGTAGACCAATCGCCATCTAAAGTACTCATGTTGAATCATTACATTAAAAACATTTTTATGTGATATTACTTTCAAAATTGTCATCAGTGACTTATCCGTCCCTGCTCTTCCGTCTGAGGTTTTTTTTTTAATTTTTGTTGTGTCCTCTGGCCTACTCAACCACCCATCTCAATCAGGAAGCCTACCGAAAGGGTCTTAACCATCTCCGTCCTTCCGTCAGAGTGGAATTTTTATCAGCTCTAGTTTTTTTCCGGACACCTTCAAATCATTGTAACTTTTGAAATATTGCACGTAGGAATGAAAAATTTCACTGTGGTATAGCTGAGAGTCTATGATGAAAAAGACTATGATTGATGATTACATTTTATGTTTAGTATTCAAGATGGCGACGAAAGAAAAACAAGTGCGCGAGCGAATTTTGTTCGGGCGTACGGCAAATCTGACTTGTCAATACGGGACCTTGCAAAAACATTGGATTTGTCTAAATCCACTGTTCACGATGTGCTCAAATCATTTTCGGAACGTTTGACGGTGGAGAGGAAACCGAGAAGTGACAAAAACATTGGACGCGCTGATCCTGTCATGGACCGAAAGGTGAAAAGGATATTAACGAAAAACCCAGATCTCTCCATTCGAACGGTGGCTCGTAAAATAGGGATGTCGCCTGGTTTTGTCCGAAAATTAAAACAACGTTTGGGACTTAAGTCGTATAAAGTCAAAACAGTTCCAAATCGCAACGACAAACAAAACTTGGCAGCAAAATCACGGGCTCGACGTTTGTACTGCGAATATTTGACGAAGTTTTCATGCGTTGTTATGGACGATGAAACTTATGTCCTGGAGGATTTCAAGCAGCTTCCAGGGCTGGCTTTTTATTCTGCTATGGCCAGAAATGCTACAGCTGAGCATTTCAGAACGAAGAAGGCATCGAAATTTCCCAAAAAATACCTTGTGTGGCAAGCAATTTGCACGTGTGGCAAAAAGAGTAAATCTTTCGTCACTACAGGCACAATCAACAAGGAGATCTATCAGAAAGAGTGTCTGCAGAAGCGATTGCTACCCTTCATCAAAAGTCACAAAGAAAAACCTTTGTTCTGGCCCGATTTGGCATCATGCCACTATGCTAAAACTGTGATGGAGTGGTACCAAGCAAATCAAGTGAACATTGTACCAAAAACCTCAAACCCGCCAAATTGCCCAGAGCTACGACCAATCGAGAGATATTGGGCTCTGATGAAGCGGAAGCTTTCTGGAAAGAAGCAAGGAATCAGGACATCAAACACTTCCAGCAAATTTGGACAAAGACGGCTTCTACGATTTCTGAAGAGTCTGTACAAACCCTAATGGACGGAGTTAAGCGCAAAGTTCGAAAATTTTATGCAAATACCGAATAACTATGTTTTGTCTTCACGAATTGTTAAAACACATCCCATGAATCTGAAATAAACAACTACGACGGAAATATAATGCGAAATTTATGTTTTATTCATGTTTTGAGGTGTCCGGATTATTGCGGATACAGACCTTATTACTACTTTCATGGCGAATCACTCAAATAAAAAATATATAACAAATTTCATTTATTTACAATTCATTGTTATTTTTATTTTCCATGGTAATCATTGAACTGTTACATCTACCACAAAGGGATGAGAAAAAAAAAGTTTTTCTAACTGTCCTCCTTCGCTCAGCTTCGATCTAGTCACATTTGTATTGCAACTAATGCAATCGGATGCGAATTACTCCTTACACGAGTATGCCTCACTATGAACTTTTTTTTTTATCGCGAATGGAATTCAATAATTTGTTGATGTATTACACATTAGCATTAGCATTATTAGCATTAGCAATGACGTTTGCACACCTCATGGATGGAGCTACGATGAGCAATATTTCGTTGAAGACATTGCATGGCACCATGGAACGGAACCAGTTACTGGTGCGTTTCTTCACGAAATAATCTCCACGAAAGAGACTCCTCGATCGCTCACCTGGCCACGTCCATGCATCCGTTGGAGATAGGGAGGATTTCGTATCTACCTTAAAAAGACACGGGGAACCCACGTAGCCTTCAGTAGATATCAAAGGAAAACAGAATGCCTTGTTTGGTGTACAGAACAACACTTTATTTAAAACGGTCGTTGGGAGCATCTAGTCTAAGAAGGTTAAGTGATGCTCCCTTTTTCTTCAAATGGTTACCACCCAAACCATAACCGACCCACCGCCATGTTTGACAGTTCCACGCATATTTTTTTGTTTCCTAAGCTCCAAACTCCAACCTCTAACGCTGAAACTCTAACATTAAGATTGCTTTCGTCTGTCCATAATGCTCTCTTCCAAAATAACAGGGGTATGTTGACGTCCTTTTGACGTTACCAAGCATATGATCCTGTTTTGTTCGCATACGAATGACTTATTTCTTGGCGTACGGCCTAAAATGTTTACCTCCTTTAAGGCTTACTACACTTAGAATCGGGTCTTTCTTTACCAGCCGCACCTAACATCTTTTAGCCATGATGAAAAAAGGGTTATCTTATAGGACTAATTTGCTTTTATAGACTGATCCAATATGAATGGATCAAGAACTTAACTGCATATACTGTGCTGGTTTTTACAAGGTCTCACTCTTCTCATATTGAAAGACATCATGAAAGACCCAATTGCTATATATACAAATTTCAACTTGAATAATTTACATGAAATTTTACACTATAAAAATTAAATTACTTGGCTATGTAAAAAGCAGCTACAGTCATTGCGCTTCCAACCGTTCACTTACCGAAAACCCAACCTACCTCTTGTTGCATTATTAAATCCTAGTAAATTGAAATTTAAAGTGATAGTAAAACAATCCTCCTAACCTCCCTCACGTCCTTACACATTAAATGAAAAGCAGGCAAATATTAAATAATACTACAACCATTGAGTTAAGCTAAGGTATTGAAAAAAGAGCTTTTGATTTATACTGTTAAATAGAACAGATTTTGAAAAAAATTCAAATAATTAATTTTGACGCTTTTGTTACTATCACTTTATATTCAAGACATAAATACGTTTGTTTATTTGTTTCAAGACATAAATATGTTTTTGCTGCTATCAAAATTCCTCACTGACAATGAAATTTACCAAAGTGGTTTAAAAGTTTAAAAGCAAAACAACATATTTATGCCTTGTTTCGAAGAGAACCTACCGCCGTACTTCATGCTTGCACCTTCTTTTACCTTTTTTTTTGTATTATACGATAAGCTGGCTAAAAAACCGTCTTAATTTACTTAACTTCTTCACCATCTGAAATTTCACTGCCACTATCGTTAAAAATTTCAACAGCTTTTTTCTTCGATCTATCTTTATCTTTACCTAATCTCTTCCAATCGTTTTTACTCATACCTTCGTATCTTGCAAGGTCCTGTTTTAAGGAATCTTTCCAGGTGAAACTAGGTCTACCTTCCTTTTTCAATCAAATTTAAACTTATACGCTAACTTAAGTGGATGCGATGATTCTCTCCTGATGATATGACCATAATACGAAATTCTTCCTACTCTAACTCTTCGATTTATTGTTTTTCCCCTCAATTCCTTCCTTACATTCAACTTCCTGTTTTCTTTTCTACAGCTATTCCAAATATCTTTCATTATAAGTTTCTCATATTTTGCTAATTGTAATCTACTCCGTTTCGTAAGAGTTGCTACTTTAGTTCCATACTGAATGGCCGGAGAAATAACAGTGTTATATATAAGTCTACCTATTTCCCACGATGGTCTGAAATTTTTACAAAACTGAACTACGGTTTTGGCTGATTTCATAGCATCAACACATCTATTCCTAGTAGTAGCTGAACGATTAAGTGTAATAGTCAGATTTACTCCTAGGTATTTCAATGACTTAGAGGTAACAAACTCATAAAAAATTAAAATATCATAGAAGACAAAAATGCTATTACTACTAATTTCCAACTTGAATGCTGTACATGGCATTTTCAGAGACAGTTAAGTTACTAGACCATGTAAAAAGCTGCTACAGTAAGTCAATACGAGAACATCATATGCGTATGTACAAAACATATCTGACATCCACTGGATTGTTAATATAATTAGATATGTATTAATAACCTACAAGACCTGGGGAAACGGAGAACAGAAAAAATCTTACCCCAAATCTCAAATATATAATTTAAATATATATTTTATTTTATGAGATATGGTGTTAACATATGTTTATATTTTGTTCTAGTTACATTTGTGAGAGAGAATGGGGAGATAACAGAGCGCCGAGTGTGGCGCTCTGTGATATATGTGGTTTATAAAACTCAAACCCCTCAACACAAAATAATAAAATAATCCTATACTGCGCATAAAAGCGCATCAGTCTTTTAAGAATATAGTAGTTAATGTTTAGAAGTGCAAATTCAAAGTAAATGTTATGCTGAAATGCTGAAAAACAAATTCAACCTTTTATCCATGTCATGTTGCTCCAGGCTCCTGAGATAAATGGTTTTGGAATGCAAAGATGATTCCAAAGCCTGCTGAAATCATTAATTGATATGAGAATGGAAAATTATATGATATGATTTACAGGTCGCACCCCTCACTTCGCTATTGTCAAAATGACAACATTGCCCAAGCTACGCCAACCAGCGTCTCCATGTTTCAGCTGGCAGTCTTTTGTGATCATATGACTCGTGGAGGCGTGAGGTAGGAACTTGTAAGGACCAGAGGTCGGTTGCACCCTTCTTCGAAGTTGTCAACTCACCATTTGAAGCCCATAAATGTCCCGTGAAGTTTTCGCCAGATTTGGCGAGTTGCCACTACAGCCGGAAAGTTATCCAGTGGTACCGCGATAATAACGTAGATTTCAGCGATAAAAACATAAATCCACCCAACAGCCCGCAGTTCCGGCCCATCGAGAGATTTTGGGCAATAATGAAGCGGAAGCTTAAGAAAAGTGGAAAAACGGCTCGGGACGCGACTCAGATGACCAAAATGTGGAACAAATGTACCAAGGAAGTTGACTCCGGAGGTGTGCAGCGTTTGATGGGAGGAATAAAGAAGAAAGTGCGAATTTTCACAAGAAACAAAGAGAAATGATTTGTATTGATATTTTTTACATTTAAAGTACAGTAAATTTGAAGTATTAAATTATTGATTATTGATGTAAAATTGATGTATTAAACTTATTTGTACGTCAATCCGTTACCGAGATACAGATGATTTTTTTATTCCGGATTCTAAATGGACATAGTAAAGCTAGATCATAGATTTTTTTTGGAAAAATTTGGAATATCACAAAAAAGTTCTGAAGATGATTTATTAAATCCATAAAGTGGAGCTACAGAACTACATAAAATGTTCAAATGTTGAGTCTCTAGAACAAATGTCCAACAGAATAATAAATAGTTTTCATTGCAACCTTCAATTATCTATTCCCTGAAGCTAAAAACCCCTGACTACGCAATCGTTTCTCACGTCGATCTGCACCTACAGGGCAACCGAGTTGTGATGACATCAAAGCTTACGATTGAACGAGTTTTGTGGGTTCCTCATTTGCGAGACTTGGAACGGAAACGGCTTTTGTACAAATTTGTACGTTTGCAAACAAGATCCATCCATCAATCATGCTCGCTTTCGGTTTATGGCATAAATCGATTGCGCTGAACTGGAAAAACGGTTCCATACAATCGAACATTTCCATTTCGGATTGGAGACAGATTGATGAAATTTGTCATGAAATTATCAAAACTTTGATTCCGATTACTTCATGCTCGATCAACATCCACCGCATCGCATTCTGACAGAACAAAGAAAATCTCATCCTTCCGTTGTAGTCGTTTAGGCGCGGGGGGGGGGGGGTGATGTTTCCCGATTGGCTAAGGAACAATCAATTCTAATTAGCCACTTGGGTCTCGTTGGGTGGCAGGCTGGGCGAGACAAACCGACCAAGACCGACACAATTCAGGCTCAATGCTTCACCTAATTCAATTTCTTGCTTCAAATTGCCTCTGGCTGGGAAAATGAACGAATGCCGTAGAGTGGTGGAATTTTATTTTCATCGTCCCATCAAAGGACAATCGAATGCGGGACGCAGGGAAAACCATGGGATAACGATATAAACCAATTTACGAAAAAAGGGAGACCAATGACGATGACGGCGGAGCAGTTGCGGAGTGAAAAGCTTTTCATCGGAACCTATACCTATAGGCGCCGAAATCAAGGCCGGATCCGTACGGTAAGGGAAGCAAGCAATCAGTGTGTTGTTGCTCTTTGTTGTAATGCTGTTTCTACTTATATTCCTTGTTGTTTCAATCCGGATGATCCGCCCCACCCACCGATGTACATTGTAATGAAGTGAATCTGGCGAAGGTCGTCGTCGACGCTTTGAAGTTCCCTTTGTTTCTTCCACGCGATAAGTAAGTAAGACGTGGGAAGGGGAGATAGATTCTCACTGAAAGTGACAGATAATAGCGCGATCCAATTTGGATTGGCGTATTTGCTCTTGTTTTCCACTTTGTTTCATTGGTGGTTGAAATTCCGGATAGTTATCTTATATCGTGGAATTACACCGGTTGAGTTTGACAGATAGCTTCGATGGGATTGTGGTTAGTTGAATTATAGTGGGTCAACTAGGATTGAAGTTGCTTATGGTATCCTTGCACTAACTTTCTCAAACTTATAAAATAATATCCACCATGCTGAAATCGTGGTCGTGCTAGATAATAAGTAGGCTAGGAGTATCAAAATGGAATTTGCATATGCAAATTTCCTAATGAGGAATGTTTTCTTTTTTTTTTTTTTTTCAAGGGGTGTCTCACTGATATCGAGCGCAGCAAATTTGAATCAGATTGCAGTCACTTCAAAGTGAATAATCTCGATTTCCTCGATTTGCAATTTTCGATCGATCTAGTAGCACGGTCAATTTCATTGTTTTGTTTATCTGCTCGCAACGAAACGGCAATTACGCGATGAAAAATACTGCATGCGGTAACTTAGAAACTTAAAGAGAAACTTCTGTGCAATTTGGAATTTAAAAAAATCATCTGCTTCAATGTCACTACCAATCAACAACGTACAAGTGCGGGTAAGTGTTTCTAGTGTATGAGTTATCACCTCGGATCTCGATTAGGTTTTGGAAATAAGTTTCACTGTTATTTTATTCATGCTTATAGAACCGGTTTTGGAATCGCATTCAGAGAGAGATCGGTATAGTGCCAGATTTAGTAAAAAACGTTCTTAGCCTTGAGCCTGTTTAGTCAAGCAGCTGAAGACTTATTTCGTCAGCTAAGATCTGGGTGATACAGCAACTAATTTTACGATGAAGCAATTTGGAGAGCGAGTCAGAAGAGCGAACATCAAATTGACTATCGCATAGAAACATGGTAAAACTTTCACGTTTGATAGAGTTGCCAAAGAATGATCAGAAATGAACGTTTACCCTATGCCCTCAGACGAAGAGATAAAAGACCATATTGAGAATGCACGTATTGCTGTTTCAACCTTGTTGCAGCGACTGGGAATACCTGTGGACGAACAACAATTCTTCGATGGGACAAACCTCCGAAATAATGAATTCGAGTTTGTCAGCATCGGTACCACTTTCGATGAGATGGACGAATTACAACCAGAAATATTAAATCAATCAGCCACAGATGTCCAACTAGATACGGCGGAAAAATCTTCTGATCCTGAGTCAGACGCGTCTCATAGTGACGACACTGGAGTTTCAAGCACGAACCTAACTGATACCCGAAATTCTGCATTCGAATTTGTGACTACAGGAATCGAGCTCGTCGATAATTACTTACAGCTAAATGAACCGCCGCAATTAACCACAAATCAACGGAACATAGCGGAATTGATTTCCGAACCTGAGTTAGATTCGACTCATAGCGACGACTTTATATCTCCATGCAGGACGGAACTCGAAGCGGAAGAAGTATTTCCTGAAACAGTTTCCATTAACTTTCCTGGAGATAATCGAGTGCAACTGCCAGCTCGAAAGGTTTATTTAGCTTCCCGATTATTCCGTAATTTCAGTGGCTCTTTAAAACTTAAAAGCACAACCAGTACTTTCAAGCACACATTTGCGGTAATGGACGATGATGGAAAAATCTACAACATAAAAATTTAAACACTTATATGGATGGTTACTGTTGGGAAACGTCAATCCACGGTCAGGTTACTCCGGTATAGAACACCATCAATGAGACGAGCCAATTTGAATGCCAATCAAACAAACTGAAACGATCCAAGTCATATTTATATACATCTTCACCTTATATTATATTGAATACTCTATAATAAACAACTAAAACATCTTAAACACCGAACGTATAGAAAGATTCTATTTGAGAAAGGCGTTTATTTTATTTTAATATCTTGAACCGCAAAGCTATCACTATCTTTTTTGCTCTACTTTATGTACGGCATGTTAATAGAAACTACCATCTCGCGATTTGTACTACAAAATTCATAGGTACTTGTCTACGGCGTCAAAATAATTATAAACTAAACTTAACCTTGAGTGCAAGAATGAGAGTTGAACAGTTCTTGTTAAAAATTTGACCTTGAGCTGAAGTTTGACGTTGCTGAAAGTCGAGTCGTTGCTAAACACGACTACTGCGTCGCATGTTCTGTGCAGTAATGTGCAACGAATTGAAGTTGATGCAGTATCTTCGAATAATTCGAGTAAGCTTTATTAAATATATTTGATCGAATTCATGTGAGACGCCCCTTGCGAGCCCGAAGGAAATCATAAAGCTCCGATCTGACTCCACGATGTTCAGCACAAGACCAAATAACGTGATCTGCGTCCTGATAGCCTTGTCCACACTCACAGAGATTGCTGTCGCTCAGCCCAACACGGTATAAATGAGCGTTCAAAGAATAATGATTGGACATGAGGCGAGACATGACACGAATGAAGTCTCGACCCACATCCATCCCCCTAAACCAAGATTTCTTCGACACCTTTGGGATGATAGAATGTTGCCATCGCCCCAAATCTCCTTTACTCCATTTATACTGCCAGCTGACGAGTGACTGTTGACGAAAAATAGGAAAAAAATCATTGAAGACGATTTGTCGATCGTAAATATCGCCTTCCATAGCGCCCACCTTTGCAAGCGAGTCCGCTCTCTCATTGCCCAGAATTGAACAATGAGATGGGACCCATGCAAAGGTGATGATAAAATAACGCGAAGATAAAGCACTTAGAAACTCCTGTATTTTCATGAGAAAATACGAGGAGTGCTTTACCGGCCTCAATGAGCGAATAGCCTCTATAAAACTGAGACTATCCGTGAAAATGAAATACTGATCCGGTGTTAGTGAGGCAACAATTTCTAGCGTAAAGTGTATTGCCGCTAATTCAGCGACATATACGGAACAAGGAGCTTGAAGTTTACGATTTGCGCTATAAATTTCATTAAATATACCAAAGCCTGCTGACTCCTCTATCAAAGATCCGTCAGTGAAGAACGATTTAGTGGAATCAACTTGGCCAAACTTTGCAGCAAATATTACCGGAGCAATCATAGGACGATGATACTCTGGGATACCATGAAGCTCCTGCTTCATGGATAAATCAAAATGAACCGAATTGTCGAAATCGGAGAATCAAACACGATTGGAAATGTTCGGCGAAGGGCTGACATCCTGTGGTATGTACAAATGGTACAAAGTCATGAAGCGGGTTTGAGGATTCAACTCGAGAAGCTTCTTGAAGTTTTCGATCATTTCGGGGGTACATAACTTCACACCTGGTGAGGAGCCGGAGAGATAACTCTGTAAACCGATCCGAGAGTGGCAACATGCCAGCCAGCACTTCAAGACTCATGGTGTGAGTCGAGTGCATGCAACCTAACGCGATACGAAGACACCGATACTGAATACGTTCCAGTTTAATGAAGTGCGACCGAGCCGCTGACTGAAAACAAAAACTACCGTATTCCATAAACGACAAAATCGTTGTCCGGTACAACGTTAGAAGATCTTGTGGATGTGCTCCCCACTAGGTCCCGGTAATTGTGCAGACTTAAAAATTGACCCTTTGCTGGCACTTTCGCTTCAGATACTCAATATGGGATCTCCAGGTGCACTTTGAATCGAACCAGACCCCAAGATATTTAAAGGACATAGAATGAGTTATCGGTGTACCCCAAATTTGAAGCTTCGGTTGTGCAGGGTTATGCTTCCTAGAAAAAACTACCAACTCAGTTTTCTCCGTAGAGAATTCGATACCTAGCTCTAGAGCCCAAGTAGACAAATTGTCTAAGGTATCCTGTAAGGGTCCTTGCTGATCAACCCCATTGGATCCCGTGACAGACACTACGCCGTCATCTGCAAGTTGTCTCAACGTACAGTTGTCACTTAGACAACCGTCAATGTCTTTGACATAAAAATTATACAAAAGGGGGCTTAAACATGATCCCTGGGGGAGACCCATGTAGCTAAATCGGGAAGCTGTAGAGGTTCCATGAGAGAAACTCATATGTTTTTTTGACAGCAAATTGTACAAAAAATTATTCATTAATGGTGAAAAGCCACAAGCGTGGAGTTTATCTGAAAGAACTTCAACATATACTGAATCAAAAGCCTCCTTTATGTCCAAGAATACAGAAGCCAGGTATCGTAGGTATCGTAGGTTCAGCAACGAATTCGATATAAATAATGCCATCAGAAGACCAAAGCATGAAGTTATTCAAAATATGTTATACTTATCTGTGCAATATCCACTACTCTCCTTGTCTTCTTGTATTTATTCCTGAGATCCGCGAGACTATAATTTTGCTACTAAACTTATGCCGATAATCAGATTCAATCTGCTTCCCTTCGGTCAAACGTTATAACACATACACTAACACTCACTCCAACGCCATTTTCATGGTATACAAAAAAATGAACATTTTTCACGTTTTCGCTGGCTTCTATTAGTGAGAACTATGGTTTTCATTACATAACTTTTCTTCGCAACATAGTAATTGCTTGAAACTAATATTTTACATTTTTTGGAGCATATGACGTAACAATTTTATAATATTTCCCGAGCAACTTGATTTCTAAAGGTTCACTTTTGGCAAAATTGCCAGTTGTGATAAAGGGCAAACCCTTCCTCAGAAAGAAATTGATTCATATGCCTCTCTCACCTTCCTACGCAACTCCCTGCACGGCCACTAAGGCTTGTAAAAATGCACCATTTTTATCCGTGTGTAACTTTTTTGTCCGTGGGTAAAAATTTATGAAAATCTGGGTATAACTAGTTTGGAGTGAACACATGCAAAATTTCATAACAATCGGTTCAGTGGTTATTGAGACGTCAACGAAACAAGAAAAAAATCGCCGGGGAATTTTGCGCACCGTCATGGATAATCCTACTGCGACCATGAAATGGATCGGAAGACAACTGGGAATCACCCATACAACTGTGTCTCGGGTGGTAAAATCGTTTAAGGAGTCCCAGACGACCGAGCGGCGGGCTGGAAGTGGAAGAAAACCGAAGACAGCTGACCCTGTGAAGGCCCGGAAGGTGTTGGATTATTTCAAGTGTAATCCGAACCTTTCGATTCGCGACGCGGCTCTGAAGGCAAAGTGTTCCGCCTGGTTCGTTCAGCAAACCATGAAACGAGCTGGGTTTCGTGTATTCAAGGTCCGCAAGGCACCGAACAGGCGTGATCAACAAAACACGGCGGCCAAATCCCGCGCAAGGAAGCTGTATCGTGAGTGGTTAACGAAACCGATGTGTGTGGTTATGGATGACGAAACCTACATCAAGGCAGACGCAAAGCAGATACCGGGGTTGGAGTTCTACGTTGCCAAATCACGGTTTGATGTTCCGGAAGACATAAGGAAGAAGAAAGTGGACAAATTCGCCAAAAACTACTTGCTCTGGCAGGCCATATGCCAATGCGGTAAACTGAGTAAACCGTACATCACAACGGGTACCATCAACAGCGAAATTTACCGCACCGAGTGAAGTGTCAGTTGCCCTTTCTGCGGTCCCATGGAGGCGAGATTCGTCCGGTGGAAAGATTTTGGGCCATAATGAAGGCCAAAGTTCGAAAATCGTCCAAGGTGTTTAAGAACGGGCTGGAGTTGAAGAAAGAATGGATGAAAGTGACCAAAAAGGTCGGCTCCACCATTGCACAAAATGTAATGAGGGGTCTTAAGGGTGCGGGCTTTCAGCGATGAACAGAAAATTGAATAAACTAATTATGCCGAAACATAATCCATATGTATTAGCTCATTTCCTGAAAGTTTCAAGAAAATCCTACTTAAAATAAATTTTTGGCGAACACTTTTGCCTGGTGCATTTTTTTTTCGAGTAGAGGCCTTAATCGAACTTTCTCACCGCAAGGATTATTATACAAAAACGCACACCAAACTAGAAGAAGAGAGAGACAAACAGAAAAAAAAACAGCAACGCCACACGTCTGCATCTCTCCATGTATACAGCCCATTCGCTCCCATAAAACATTCAATTTTGTCGATATTTCTTTATACTACCGTAGGTTCTACTGGAGCCGTAATATTTAAATACAATAATTAGCTGAATGATTGATCTGGTATCCAATTGCAGGAATGTTGCGTAGGCAGTCATTCGACTTTGGACAGCTCCCGAGAGACAAATTTTACCTTGCCAAACACAAAGCTAATGCTCCAGGTCCAGGTAGAGGTCACTGGAGCGACTGTGAATGGGGAGGTACACAAGGAGGAGTGTCTTCAAAAGCGAATTTTGCCATTCACTTAATCGCACGACGGTCCGTTGAAGTTCTGGCCTGACTTAGCCTGACTCTCAAACCACCAAATTGTCCAAATTTTCTTCCCATCAACAATTATTGGGCAATCGTTAAAAACAAACCGAAGAAATGTTGCAAAACAGTCAAACCCCCATCTGATTTGCAGATGTGGTGAACGAACATGGCAGAACATGCTGACTGCTCTACTGTGCAAAAAATGATGGGTGATGATAACCCGAGCAGAAGCGAATAACTTGATAACTGGCCTTGGTATTTATGAGCTCAGATTAAGAGGTAAAATACCTGAGGATAATACCATCAAATTGTTCCCACAATGTCATGCGAATACCGAATTGAGGTAAGACAATACCAAAATAATACCTCTAAGGTGACCAGATACTTACCCAGGTATCCGGAATATCAAGTTTAGTTATTCTAGAGACTTGCTTGCAATTCTTAGGTATTTTGCTTAGGTATTTTACCTCTTAATCTGAGCTCTTTAATACCAAGGCCAGTTATCAAGATCAAAATTAGGTATTCATATGCTTTTGTGTTCTGCTCGGGAAGCGAAAAGTCCGGAAATTTATTCGAAATGCTAAAAATAATTTTTCATTGTTTCCTTTGAAGTTCAATAAATGCCCCGCAGGATGAAACCTTAAGGTTGGAGAAGTCGTAATAAATTTGGCAATGATGATGATGGCCTGCTTCTTTTTCTTCTTCTTCCTGTGAAAAAATCTTTTTAGTCATTTTCGGTAATAAATCATGACTTACCTTTTTCTATGCACGTTAAGTGGAACCGCATGCAGGGCAAGTCCCACGCTAGGATGGTGGCTTCCTACATACATACATACATACTTACCTATTTCTATGCACGTTCACTCAGTAGAATTGGTTTATTCTCACTTTTTAAAGAACATTTTAATAACCAAAACAGTATGAATTCACTTTAATCTGGTAGTTTTACGAACCTGGTTCGCTAACACAATACACCAATACAAACTCGAAATTTGCTTCTCAAACTAACACACTTACAAGGACCCATCACTTAATTTTTCCATAAATCATTCGGGTTGATTTCCGCATTTTCACAGCTTTTAAAGGGATTCACAGCTCTGGTGCTGGGTTTTTCTTCCTAAGAAAATTCACTTTTTGTTCCTTCAAGTACTTTTAAATGAGAAAACTGCTTCCGAAATTTACAAATAAGAAACAAGCCAGACCACTGTATTGTCAATGTAGCAGAACAGCGCAACTCGTAAAATCACTTGCGCCCCAAGTAAAACTTCACGATCCCTTTGATCGCATTGCAACTTCGAGATTCTCAACAATATAAGCCACACTTAAGACATCACACACACTCCGCTTCAAGCGAACCAGAGAATCATCGATCATCGACAGTTGCCAGATTTGCATCTTGATATTTTTAACTGATGGGTTTTGGCATGTTCAAAAACTGAGATACATCTGTACAAAACATGTTGTTTCAGATGTTTTTCGATGTCTTATGATAAATTTATTGAGTTGGAAGCTAAATATTCGCTAATTTGCTATGTAACATAATCTACCATGAGCAACAATTTGAAAGAAATTATTTTCGGGGTCAGCTGATAAAGAATGTGCACACCAAAAAGTAGTCGTCGGAAATGCCCTAATGCAGTCTTCTCCGTGTACGCTTTGCTAATCCGATCACTACTACATGAATATTAATGTATGTGTGCTATGATGAAGACGTCGTTTGGCTACAGTAACCTTTATTCAGTAAAATGGCGTCGAATCAAGAACGCGTGCGCGAAGCGATTTTGCACAAAAGAGTGGAAAATCCAGATATGTCGCACGGCGATATTGCCAAGTCATTAAAAATCGCAAAATCGACGGTTACTAAAGTGCTAAAAAACTTTCAGCAGCGCTTAACTTTAAAGAGAAAGCTCGGTTCCGGAGGTAACCATGATTCTCGTTTCGTCGCGGAGAGGAAGAAGCTTCAGGCGTAACTGGCAGAAAGCTGCAAAATTGGTGACGGATGACACTGTGCAAAAACTGATGGAAGGTGTCAAACGAAAGGTGCGGGCATTTGGATATAACAGGTCAAATTGACTTAACTGTATATGTTTTATATTTGTATTTTTATGAAGTCTTAAATAAATGATTTACTTTTGATTTTCTCATATTTTCCATTTAATACCACTAATTTCCCGTTGACTACTTTTTGGTGTGCACATTCTTTATTTTCGTTCCGCCCAGTTTCCTCCTATCAATTTGTAAACAATCTTTGCACAGACCGAGCGTAACTTTGTCAATAATTGAATTATATTCCGGTGAGTAGTAATGCCGCAAAAAAGGAAAGCAGTATCCTCCAGAAGAGGATACAGGACATGGTTTGAGAACCCCCCCCCCTTCGGTAAAGGGGGGCTCCCATAAAAATAAACACAATTTTTTGCATAACTCGAGAACTAATAAAGCAAAGGGAACCAAATTTGGCATGTTGGGGGTTTTTGGATGCAAAAAAAATGTTTCAATGGTAGTATGAGACCCTCCTCCATTCTGAAAGGGGGGCTCTCATACAAACGAAACACAAATTTCTGCATAACTCGAGAACTAATCAAGCAAAAAGAACCCAATTCGGCAGGTGGAGTTTCTTGAACGCAAGAAATGTTTCTATGGTACTTTGAGACCCCTCCGCTTTCTAAAAGAGGAGGGGCTCGCATACAAATGGAACACAAATTTCTGCAAAACTCGAGAACTAATCAAGCAAATAGTACTAAATTTGGCATGTGAAGCTTCTAGAAGACAAAAAATGTTTCTAAGGTGTCTCAAGACCCCCCTCTTTTTGAAAGGAGGGGGTTCCCATATAAATGAAACACAAATTTCTGCCTAACTCGAGAACTAATCAAGCAAATGGAACCAAATTTGGCAGGTGAGGAGGTGGACGGTTTTTGAAGGCAAGAAATGTTTCTAAGGTGACTCGAGACCCTCTTTTTTCTGAAAGAAGGGTGCTTCCATACAAATGAGACACAAATTTCTGCATAACTCGGGAATGAATCAAGCAAATGGAACCAAATTTGGCATGTGGAGGTTTTTGAACGCAAGAAATGTTTCTATGGTGGTTTGAGACCCCTCCACCCTCTGAAGAGGAGGGTCCAATACATATGAAACACAAATTTCTGCATAACTCAAGAACTAATCCAGCTAATGGAACCAAGGTGAAATGTTTCTATGGTGGTTTAAGACTCCTCCGCCTTCTACTTACGCCTAACTTACGATCACAACATGGAACCACATCCAATAGAACAAACATATTGCCGGAACACTTCTACAGCACGTCAAAAATGTAACCGGGTACGATTTTAAGTTAACGAATATTTTCATTGACCAGTGTCATAATTTCCTTTGTTGTATACCCGATGGTTGGTGTAATGGACTACTGTAATCCATGTTAAATTTTACTATTGAATTAATCTTTCAGCTGTCACAGAGAATGGTGCTGTTATTCTGATAATTAGAAAAAAAGCAGTTCAAGGTACACATATTGAACAACTGCATCAAAACAAGCTGGGCCTGGGCTGCAGGTTCAAAGATGTTAAGGTTGTGCTTGATGTAAAAACATTCTGCGAGATGCAAATATCGTCGCATGTTACTAGTGCGTCGAAAGTGCTATTGGTTTTTGTGAATGCACATAATTTGAACGATTGAATAACCGAAGAAATTGTGTATGATCCGCATTATTTTGCAGAAAAGCTAGAAAATAAACTTCAGGTTTTTTTCGAAAAGGTTTTTATCAAAGAAGTGGTTAAGCAAGATGTGCGTTTCGAAAACTAATTGACAATAATATAATACTATTGTAATCTACAAATACATAACCACCTTAAATCTTTCTATAGTTCTATACATCTAACATGAAAAAAAAAGAGCTGTAAGAAAATATCAGACCCACCTCCCCTCCTTTCTTAAATTGTGCCACTTATCTCGGTGTTCCTTCAGTCAACTGGTAGCTCATTACCATCACACGATTATTGAACGTCTCGCCGTATTTAATTCATATCATTGAATGTCATGTTCGTGAGTGATTAGTTTTAATGTAAATCTTAAGACTTCCCACGAAAACAATATCTCACATGTGACGTGAAATTTATCGAAAAGCTATACGCAAGCAATTTTACCTCGCGAGTCATTAAAATAAATATATTGCAGGAAATTTCAATACTTCTCACGAAAACACATGTCTCAAATACGGATACACGTGTAGTGGTAAGCTTAAGACTAGATTTTGATTTTCATCTTCTCACACATATGTTCAAATAGATTTACCAATACAAAGACAATGCAATCATTGATTTCGAAAAATAATTACGAAGTCTTCAACCTTAACCACTTTTGTTATGTACTAGTTTTTCGCGAAGAAATGTCTTTTTTGTGCGGCAAAACAAGGTGGTTTTGGGGGGGTGGTGGGTTGGCACCGCCACTGCATAAGCCACTGTCCTTATCAGAAGTTACACAGTCAGTTGGATTTGCAATTCAAAGAGCAAACAGACAAGGGCAGAAGATATTTCAAGAGTTCATTATGCATACAATTCAGTGAGCATTTGCTGCCTTAATCACCGAAATTACAATACAATGGTGACGTGCATACAAACATGCAAACAAGAACACAACGGCCCAGCCTTCAGGTTATGTGCCGATGCTACATTCTGTTGTTATTTAATTTATTATACATCCGCCCTGTAAGCTCCCAGCGAATTTTCCCATTTCCAGCCGTCTCTATTCCCTCGGTATCAGGAAATGTTAAAAAGCGGAAGATTTACACACTGTAATTACACGATACTACGTTCGAGTATCTGTAAACACTGCCCATAGCTGTTTCCGTCCATAAATACCGTAAACTAATACCGTGTCCGATAGACTTGGGACCGAATTCATTGCATATAGATACAGATACCTTTTCCTCTGTCCCTGGGTTAAGCAAATTTACATAATTTACACTGTCCCACTGTGCTACATAGAGTCATCTGGTCCCGCCTGCAGTTGCACTGTACACTGGGACTGTGTCATTAGAACCATCCAGCATCTCGGAAGCTCTGTGATGTTGCTGCCAACCCAACTGAAAATATTTGATTTTCGGTTCTTGACCATATGCAAATGGTTGTCGGTAAGCCAGGATGTCACGTGCAGATTTCCGGATTTATCATTCCAGATGCAGCCGAGTAGCACAGAAAACCCTACCAGCAGATGCAACCGACATTTAAATTGCCTAATTAATTTAATTTAAGCTCGGGAAAATCAGAAGCGATTGTGGTGTTGTTCGCTGAACACGGTTTTTGCATTAATTGTCGGGTCCCCGGTGGATGCAGGATGGATGGGTGATGGACTATCCATCGCGAACACAGGAACTGCTGCCATTGCCAGTTTAATGAGATAAGCGAAATTAAATCCGATTGGAGTTGTCCATTAGTGGTTTTCCGGTGAAATGAAAAGTCTGATTTCGATTTGCGATGCATGGGAGAGGTGGCATAACTTTTCCACAGTTTTGGGAAATCAATCTCACCATACAATTACAGGCTCACATGATCGATCAAATTCATCGCCGAACAAAATGAAACATTTTCAATTTTCTCTTTAATATTTTGGCCAACTCGCTTCGATTGATTCCAAGAAAGAAAAAAAAACAACGTAATTAATTTTCCCCTCGCGGTAAAACTTTTAATTTTTAATCCGAATTTATCGCATCAAGCAGCTTCGGGAAAACTTTCTTGTTCACATCACCTAGCTTTGACGCCGCTTCGATAATTGCTCCGGAACGCTTGAAGTTAAAAGTTGTTCCATGGAGACCAAGATTGATTTTGGTAGAATTTGTGCTCGTTAGAAATGTTTTTTTCTCATATTAATAAATGTTTTTCCGTTTGCTCTTAACTTCCGCAGCTCTTAATTGAACATATTGTATGAAAAGTGGAGCAAACTTCCCACCCGAACGATTTCCTCTCAGCATCTTGAGAGTCTCCCATCAAATGCCATCTTCCCTAAATTCGCTCCTTCATCGCAGAAAATAATAATTTCCGCTTGCTCTCGTGTTCCACGTCCAACCTTCCCACCGCCATCCACATCTCAACACCCAAGGACAACCCGGCTGACGCCGTCATAAATATTTTTCTCGGCGACAGCCACGCGAACATAAATCCGACAAAGCATACAATTACGAATAAATGAATTGCGATTTCATTCGTTTCCCTTCTTCCGGGTTTTCTTTTTTTTCTCACAGGAAACCCGCGCAACAAGACAGCACTCAAACCGGGTCACTCGCTGATGCACTGGATTCGGTTGGGAAACTCCGGTGTGGATCTCGCCGGAACTGGCGGCAAAGTTCGACCCGTTAACTACGCCGAACTGGCAAAGCACAACAAACCGGACGACATTTGGATGGCCATTCGGGGGAAGGTCTACAACGTGACCAGATATTTGGATTTTCATCCAGGAGGTAATTCTCGAATGAAAGGCGTTAAATAAGATTAGATTAATTTTCAATTCCAACAGGTATCGACGAAATGATGCGTGGAGCTGGTAAGGATGCCACCAGGCTGTTCGACGAAGTACACGCCTTCGTAAACTACGAATCCCTCCTCGCCAAGTGCTACATCGGTCCGCTTCGTAGTACCGGGGTGCTTCACCTTGTTTCCGAAGAGACAGCGGAGTCCTCGTTCCTCAAACCTCCCACTCCAAGCAATCCTTCGGTGGTTATCACTCCCAGCTCCCCTTCAATCCGAACTCTGCAAGCCAACTCCACCAACTCGATAGTGAGTAGTTCTAGCGAGGAGTCCGCTAGCAAAGCTCTTCCCTTAGTGCCTCGCTTCGACTGGATCCAAAAGACGGCCGAAGTCACGTTCATCTTCTACACCAAAGCGCTCTGCAACCCAGCCGTCGTCGTAGAGTTCGTCAACAATCTAGAATTCAATGTGAGGATTTTCCTCGAGGGGAACGTCCGCCATCGATATCAGTTCCAAGTGGCGAACAATCTTCAGTGGCCTTGCACCGTGCGACAGTCGCTGGAAGCGGGTAAGGTCGAGCTCGTATTCAACAAACTTCTACCGGGCTTGTGGACTAGCTACGGTCGAATGGAACACGAACGCACCGAAAACTATCCACTGGAACTGTACGAATATGACGTGGCCACACGGATCGAAATTACACACGATTCCTGCGCGCTTCTGCTTCGACCGAAGAACAATTCCATTCTTCAGGTGATACCCATAGGGCATCACCTGTCGATATCAGGTACGATCGCCGACGGACAAGTTGTTACGCGTAGCTACACACCCGTCCCTACCAGCGCCATCCCTACGGATTGTCCGGTGACATTCGTTCCGTTATTGGTGAAAACCTACCAGCAAGGCAGTCTGTCCAAACATCTGACGAGGCCGGTCCCGTTGGCCACTTCACTGCAGCTGTCGCAACCGAGTGGGAACTTTTCGCTGTCCAAGCTGAAACATCACAACCGCATTGCCTTACTAGCCGCCGGCAGTGGAATCACGCCGATGCTAGCCTTACTCAATTATCTGCTGGAGAGGAGTAGTAACAAGATGTGAGTATTGCCGTCGACAGGGGTTGGGGATTCACGAGAAAAAGTTTATTTCGGTGTACGAACTTCGGAGGAGGAAAAGGACCGTGAAAAGCACACACACACACACACACAAACATTTATGTTAGATGCGGGGGAGGGGGTATCTCGGAATAGCCGTTAAGTAATACGATGATGATTCTTGGAAGTATACAGAACAACTTCAGTGTTAGAGGAAATCGTTCAACGGTCTTGGCAAATTGAGGGTTACAACTTTATTGGACGATGGATGTGTTTTTCGTATGGAACAAATTAAACTCGATTCACTTAATATCTGAACGCAAGAAATTTGCTTTGATGAAATAAAATAATTGAGTAGTCAAAATGAAGGATTCTATAGCATTTTCAGGATGCAGGGCGCGACCCCGGCGTATTGTTTAACATCCATACCTATCACGTTAAGTCACGAGTTCAATTTTCACCCCGCCCAATTCACAAAAAAAAACCCAAAAGGTGTTTAAGGAAGTGAACCTGCCAGAGGCTGAAACTCTAGATATTAATAACATCAAAATTTTAACGAAAACAATTCCAAGAACAGTTTGCTGTATTGAAACACGGTTCTTGGTTTGGTTTAAGTTAGTTTACTGATCTTTCAATACGTCATGTGTTTTATATCAAACATGTTTATTTATCGATACAATCATCTATTTCATGTTGTTTCATAATCATTCGCGTATAAGCTTGTCTATGTAATCTACAGTGTCTATATTGTATACAACTAATTTTGACCGACAGGTTCCATGCAACCTATAAAGCTACTTGTTTGCCACAAGAAGCTCCTCGTGCAATATTGCATACGGGGTGTGATTGGATACAAGTTCTTCCTTCCATAGTAGACATTGGATTGACAGTCGACATTTTTTTTATCAGTATTGGAATGAATGGCAAATTGCTAGTGTTTATGTTTCACAGAGCGATCAAATCAGAGTGAAACATTTTTCTCAACACAAATATCAACAGCCTTATTTTGTTTTGGTTTTGATGAAATGGCGAGCTTTTCTTGAAATGCCTCGCATCATCTTTTGGGCACTTTATTCGTCCACTATCTCTCCATCTCTGCAACATCCCGAGTCACTTTTCAAGCCTATTTCAGCTTCCGGTTAACAATTACCCAATATTTCTCGAGAGGGGGCACTTGGGTGGGAAAATGACCTCATTTTCGATTAAATCCACACTTTTGTCACGGTACGACTGAAGTGTCTCTCGACTGTAGCCAAATCTGGCACAAACTTTACAGTGCCTTTTGATGAATGGTAAAAGGCATTGTTTCAGACACTCTTCCTTATAGAGAGCTTTGTGACCAAAATTTTAGGTTTTTGCCCGCAGCTGCAAATAGTTTACCAAATCAAAACAATTCCACCGAACTTATCAGAAATACTAGCGAACTTATCAGCAAATACTAAAGGGTGTTCCGATCAAAATTTGGTCAAATAGTAATGTGTGAGTCGATCAAAGTTTTTATTAATAAGACAAATTCTTTTTCTTTTTCAAGTTCAGCTAATACAGAATACAGAAGAAATATTCAGCTAAGCTTCCTTTTTACCGAATGCGAATTGCCGGGTCTTTCGTTTAACACCTGCCATAAGATTTTGTACAGTCTCCTTGTCCACTTTATTCGCCGCAGAACGCCAGTTTGCCTTGAACTGTTTCTCGCTCACAACAGCTTTTTGAGTCTTCTTAAGGTTCCGCTTGACGATGGCCCAATATTGTTCGATTGGGCGGAGCTCTGGCGTGTTGGGAGGGTTCTTCTCCTTGGGCACCACTTGAACGTTGTTGGCAGCATACCACTCCATGGCCTTTTTTCCGTAATCCGGCCAAAATAGAACGGAACAATTGTGTCGCTTCAGGAAAGGCAGTAGACGTTTTTGTAGGCACTCGCTCAGATAAATTTCCTGATTGACGGTTCCGGTCGCGATGTAGACGTTGCTCTTCAAGCCACAGGTACAGGTGGCCTGCCACACCAGATATTTCTTCGCGAACTTTGGCAGTTTAATGTGCTTGAAAATATCTGCCACCTTTCCCCGTCCGGTTGCCGTATAAAATTCCTGTCCAGGAAGCTGTTTAAAGTCTGCTTTGACGTAAGTTTCATCGTCCTGTACCACGCAATCAAACGGCAGTCCTAAATTTGTACCTTTAAACTGAAGAAATGATCCATGAAAAATTTAAATGCGTTCTATAAAAAACGTATTTATGACCCAAAAGGCTTTGATGAAAATCAAAAAAAAATTAAAATGATCCATAAAATACAGCAATGTGATCCATACTTTATATAAATTTTAGCAATAAAACGTCAAAATGTATCGTTATATATCAAGGGGATGATCAATAAAAGTGTACAGATTACCCATCAACATAATTTGCAATATGTAAATATGTAAAAAATATGTAAATATGTAAAAGGTTCAATATAATTCCTTAAACTTGTAAAATTGATCCCTAGAATGTAACGTTTGTGAACTAAAATATATGCACATGATCAATAATTGAAAATATTCCATAAATAAATCGCCAATGATCCATAATAGGATTATAAAATGAACCATAAACTTCGAAATATGGTCCATAGCAATTCAATTTTGTGCACTTAAAATAATATTTATGATCCATAAATTATGCCGGAATTATTCCAATTTTGAGTTTAAATTTTTTTATACATTTTTAATTAAATTTTTCGAATTTTTTTTATATATTTTTTTAGTTAAAACAGGGAAATCGATCTTTAACTGCACTACTACTCAGATTAATTAACATGTTCGTTCCTTCAGCTATGCGGCTTAAATATTGCTATAAAAAAATGAACACTATGGAGAAGATTTTCAATTATCAGAAAGCTGACTTACTTTTGCGCTCTTACGTTCTTTTACGACCGCAACTGCGACACATGTTTCCCAATAAATTTGATAAAGAGCACTCGTGCATCTAAAGAACTACGGCAGCCCTAAGTTTGCACCTTTAAAACTGAAGAAATAATCCATGAAAAATTGAAAATCGTTCTATAAAAACGCATTCTTGACCCATAAGACTCTGGTAAAAATTCACAAAAAAGGACTCTGTTGAAAATCCACAAAAAAAAAATTATCAATTTGATCCGTAGTTTTAACAAAATTTATCAATAAAATGTCAAAAATTAACCGTTATATATCCAGGGAATGATATACATATAATTGTTCGGATTTCCCATTAACATATTGCAAATTATACTTAAAAGGTTCAATAACTTCCTTAAACTTGCAAAATTGATTACCAGAATGCAAAATTTCTGCACTAACATATGGGCATATCATCCACAAATTATTGTAAATGTTGCATAAATAAATTGCCAATGATCTCTAATAGTTTGTATAACAAATCATAATCTTAAAAAATGATTCATAACAAACCAACTTTGTGCACTTAACATTATTTGATCTCCCCGCAACTGCGACACATGTTTGTCAAGAAATTTGGAAAAGAGCTCTCGTGTACATAAACTTGATTAAACTGTTGTTTCCGAAAATTTGATTTAAATTATGCCGGGCAGACGCTTGCTGTCCAACTCGCTATCGCTCGTCGGACCTAACTACAAAAAAAAACATCCTCAGTTTGCCTTATACCGGGCAAATGCTTGAATCAGTCGTTTGCCTGGAATCTAACCTATGCTATGTTAACACTTCGGATGTCGGAAACATCGGCCACTTTCTGCGCCCTTAGTTCTTCAATCCTCAATACGGCTACGCAAAAACTCCGGAAACCTTCTTTAACAGCAATATTTTATCCGGATACCTGAAAGAACGGACATGTCACTAAAGCTGAGTAGTAACGCAGTTAGGGATCAATTTTACAATGTTTATGGATTAAAATTAACAAAAATACTGCCTCAACCTGGAAAAATGCAGGCATAATTCATGGATCATACCATATAGTTAAGCGAACAAAGCTGATTTACTATATATCATTTTTATAAGCTTATGGTTCATTATTCATCATTTTATGGATCATTGGCAATTTATTTATGGAAAATTTCAAATGCTAATGGAACATGCGAATATATTTAATTGCACAAAGGCTCCATTCTATGGATCAATTATACAAATCTAAGGAAAGTTATTGAACCTTTTATGGATCATTTGCAAGATGTTTATGGGTAATCCGTACACTTTTAACGATCATGCCCTTGATATAAAACGGTACATTTTTGACATTTTCTTACTAAATTTTATATTAAGTATGGATCAAAGTGATGAATTTTATGGATCATTTCTATTTTTTTATGGATTTTCACAAGATTCTAATGGGTCAAGAATGCGTTTTTCACGGCACTATTTTCAATTTGTTTATGGAACGTTTATTACTTTTTATATGCAAAAGTACGTTTGCCCGATCCATAATAGGGTTGAAAAATGAACCACAAACTTCTAAATATGGGCCATAGCAAATCAACTTTGTGCATTGAAAATAATATGTATGATCCATAAATTATGCCGGAATTATTCCAATTTTAGTTTTACATTTTTTTTTAATTTTGGCTATGGGGAAATCGATCCTTGACTGCGCTTCTACTCCGTTTAATTAACATGTCCGTTCCTTTAGATATGCGGCTTAAATATTGCTGTAAAAGAAGGATCGCTTTGGAGAAGATTTTCAATTTTTCAGAAAGCTGACTTTTGAGATCTTACGTTCTTTTACGACCGCAACTGCGACACATATGTCCCAATAAATTTGATAAAGAGCACTCGTGCCCGTAAAGAACTACAGGTCAAATTTAAGACTTGATCAAACTGTTATTTCAGATTTTGTTTTAAAATTTAATTAATAATGTTAGCAATGGGGAGTTGGCATTGCCACTCTCCCCATCCTTCAATCGGGTGCCCTGATGGTCCCTCCCATTCCCATGAAATATTTAAAAAATAGAATAAATATTTATGTAAATGACAAAAAACCTGTAATCATTCGTATCTACTATATATGATCTCCATTCGGTTGATCCTGAAATGCAAGAAATGTTGTAAAGTGTTAAAGTTCTGTGGTTCCGCGCTGAAGCACGTTTTCGTTCGTTTTCAGCGATAGCAGCATTTCACCAAAATCTTGATTTGAGGTATCCGGAAAAAGTTTATTAAATCGATTGAAATTGTACAAAACTAACATTTATACATTTTATTTTACTGTTGCCATCCCAAGTAACAATTTTAGTTTTATTCCAGCAGTATTGCATTCCTCCCGGCTTTGTTGATGAAACTACATTCAAAACTGTTTTGTCTACCAACACCTCCTCTATGCTTCTTTAAAGCCGAAATTTGTACAAAATGGCCCACTCTTTAGACGGTTGTGAAAACAAGTTAATAAAACCTTTATAAGACCATACAGTTTTGAATATATTCTAGTGATAGATACTATGACCACTTGAGAACCTTCATAAAACCTTTTGGCTTCCATGGAAACCAGCATGCGGCCAAATGGCCACAGCTGTCAAACTTTACTGTGATATCGTGGTTGGTTTTTGTTGTTCTGCTTTGTTCGATTCTCTGCTATTCTGATTCATTTAGCAGTAAACAATATCGAAGAAAAAAGGTCAAGTGATGCGGGAAATTTTGTTTGATAGCAAAATATCCAAAGCAAATTGAGTTTTTTTTACAGCGTATCGTACTGCAAATCATATGCGCATTTAATTTTATGGTGAATATTGGCACGATAGTAGCCTCGGAAATTATGCGAGTTTACAACAACAAACACAAAATTAATACAAATATATTCGAAAAATTAATCATGAATTTCTTGAAAAACTCTTCCTTTTTTGCCGCTGGAGCAGTTGTTCACAGACGAAAAAACGACGCTCAACATCTCTTGGCTTCAAATCGTAAGGAACCCAAGTTCCTTGCTTTTGAATCATTCCCAACGCATGCAATCGCTTAGAAACGGCTTGGCGGGAAACTCCTAATCCTGAACCAAGCTCTTCTTGCGTTTGACACGCATCCTCATCGAGCAATGCCTCCAATTCAGAGTCTTTGAAGTTTTTTGGCCTTCCTTCACGCGGACGATCATCAACACTGAAATCACCGTTTTTGAAGCGACGAAACCAATCACGACACGTTGTTTCACTCAGAGCAGCATCACCGTAAACTTTTTGGAGCTCTCGATGTGCTTCAGCCGCCGTTTTCTTCGAATGAAAGAAGAAAATCAACACTTCCCGCAAATGACGATTATTAGGCACGAAATCAGACATCTTCAAACAACCAAAATATATAACACTAAACCAAAATCACTGATTTGGCAAAGCGGTTTGTTTACCATATGTCTGAGCTTGGTTTATGACGCTTGAGATGTACAACATTCGACCAGCACTTACTACTGGCGCCATCTATTGCTAAACAGCGGGAACTTAGTCGCTCACCTAATATCTAAAAAAAATACGAAAATTAGTCTCCGATCTACAGTTCATTTGCATTACATTTAGAATTTGGTGCATTTATTTTTCCCTATTTCAATTAGTTCGTATATTTCAATATGGCGATGGGAAAAAAAATCACAATTCTGGCATAAAGCCAAATTATCTTCGCAATGACTGCTTTTAAATTATTTGGTTATTCGGTGGCTTCCCTCAATGCCAATTTGTCGTTTAATGCATTTACTGGATGCAAAATGGTTTAAAAATGCTTATTCAACTGACCATTATAAGATAATATGAATGAGTCCTAAAACGGCATTTCAAAACAGCATTTTATGAGTCCATAAAGTCAAAACAAAACCTTTGATAGGAGTAAAAGGAATTTGAGAAAACAAGGTTTTAAGATCGTTTCAAACAAGCTGTGCAGGTTCTCATAAACCTGACTAAAATAAGGAACCTATTGGCAGCTCTTGGTGTCATAGTAAAACCAAATTGATTTCTAGTGGCTTTGATAAAACCTTAATAAAACTTAATAAACCAGGATGGTTTTGGTAATGTTACTTGGGATGGTCACTATTTGCTACTTGATGCTACTTTATAACAGCAATCCGCTTTTATTTTTGCTGACCTAATAGTTATTGCTACCGAGTTAGGAAAGGGAAGATTTAGCTGGAAGGAAGTTAAAGACAAATCGCAAAAATAAAACAATAAGTAATCTTATATGATGTAAAATCAATAAAACAATATGACCAAATAAAATGATATTGTGAGTTATGATGAAGTAATGACAAAGATTGAACTGTAAAATCAGACACTAGCCAAATGGCACACAGCGCTGCCTGAATCAGATCAGCTCGGAATTGGTAAAAAGTCCATTTGCAAACCGGAAATGAAAAATACATTCACCAATAAGTGCAAAATTTCAATTTGGCTTTTCTAATATACCAAAATCATGAA
>JAHHFK020001345.1:0-10000 GCA_024533555.2 Aedes koreicus
GGTTTAGAAGAGAAACGTAGTCCTACGTTAAAAATAGTAAATTATCCTATCATCAATCATGCATAACTTCTTTTTTTCCTCTGTTCGGGACACAAACCATTGCGACAAGTAATTTGATCTATTGTAGTACATCCGTATCCATTGTTTAATGTATGTGGAGTTGCTTCACCACTATTGAGGAAAGATGAAATATTCGGTTTTGTAACAGTTGTCATTTTTTTTTGAAGGCAATGAATCGAGTTTTGTTGAAAGGTACCCCTTTTTTTACAAGAGTGAGAACACTCTTCAAAAGCGCGCCATTTTGTCAGTCGAAACCGGATTCATTGCAAAAAAAAGTAAATAACTGCCCATGCATCATGCCCTCACTGCTTCTAGCTATAATACATCAAAAGGAACATGCAAATTCACATAAATGAAAACTAACCCATGTTTTCTTGTTCCAAGCTCATCTTCGGTGGCTCAATCCTTTGAACAAGACATAAAATGCCTTACGGACTAAGATATGTTTCTTTGACCAGTGGCGATAAATGTACTTTGTTTTGAAATTATTCCCATAACATTTTACACATTTCATGGACGACCACCAATTGAACACACGCAAAAGTAAACAGGCATGGGAGAAACTATCATGACATTTCTGTACTGCTCTCTACAGGCGACGAAACATTCCTGCTGCCACGAGCCGATGGTTTTTGAACAGTTGCGACGTAGATCCATGTCGCTCAGAATTTCATTGATTGCTGGCTTATTACTGTATAGCTATGATATGATATATTATGTGGAATCAAATAAGAAGAACCTATGAAAATGTATGAAAATGTCGGTAAAAACGACATTTTTCTCTATCTATTTTGTATTTTTGGCGTTCGCTTGAACTATACCTAAAACGATAGCTAGTGCCCGGCCTTAACATTTCGCAGCAGGCCACAATTTTTCCGAAAAATGTTCATTTACCACCCCTGCTTTTGACTACAGTAAAACCTATGTTTCCTAGTTTCAAGTTAATCGGATAAGCGAAAGTGACCTACCAGCGTTACGGATCACACGGCCACAAAAGTGTTCCCAAAAATGGAAACAGACCGTGAAATAGTTCACGTTGTCGGGATTTTTACTTAAAAACTTGATTACGTGATTATATGATTCATTTCTCGGAGTATTTTTGCTTCTTGATGACTACTGTTCACGGATCTGAGCATGCATTTTTTTTTTCATGCAATATAATCCTAATTGTGAACTATTTGAAATCGCAATTCTTAAAGACAAATTAATTCTAAAATGATTGTGGATTCTATGAACCTCCACCTTAAGCCGACTTTAATGGAAAGCTTATTTCTCCTTACCACGAAATGTTGAATATACGAGCTTTTGGGTTGAAAGCTTTCGTCTCAAGCGTTGGTAGTGGTGATTTTGCACACGCACGATTTAACTGACTAAAAATTGAGTTGTAAATGTGAATCTCTTGGGCCTAAGCAAGCTAGTAACTTTATTCTGCATGAGCCGTGATAACTTTAAATTTGTGGGTGGATTGTGAAATTGGTAAGAATTCATTCTAGTTATTATTATATAAGAACATCATGAGTGTACCCAGATGCTTCAAATCTGAGTCAAATTAGAGTTCATTTAGACGTTCTAAAATTTAGAGTGCATTGTTCACATCCTGCAATTTTCAAAGTCCTGTGATTAAAACTTCCGGAAATTGAACCAAAAGGGAAGCGCGTGGGTGATAGAACATTTTGCACATACAACAAGACTCAAAGTCTCTCGCACCAAGCTCCCGCTAAAACGTTTGGAAGATCAACTCTTGGGTGGCGTGAGTTATTGGGTGGCTCGAGGGATTAACGATCACCGGCAGGGTGCCCCCCAGAAAGGAAAGGCAATCGGGACCACACCAAAACCGAAAACCACGAAGCGGGGCGAGGGCATCGAATCACCAATCGGACGCCTCGGGATGGGGTCAAAACGGTATGCTGCAACACAACACATGTCCAGAACGTTAATCCGAAGCCAAGGCTTAGCGCTCGGCTTCCAAAAGGGACGTGTCAAAGAGACCAGAAGCACGACGAGGCCCAGAAAAGAAGCCGCAAAATCTAGTGCCGCATCGTGCCGTCAATGGACTAATGCATCTTGACGGACGAAGCATCAGAGAAGGACCACGTCAAAAAGCGGACCGCCGGCGTATTTCACGCCACTGGGTTAAGTCGACGTTCGGTGGCATCGGCCCTCTCAGCACTTGTCAAAATCGGCATCTTACAAATTGTTTGGGAATTCCTTCTGCCGGCCGCGAGTGGGGGGAGCGGTGTGGAGCCCCCGGGCCCTATGAACAGGCGGATGTACATGAACAAATACCTGTGTAGGCAAGGGAGCTGCCGGTGCGGGGTGCGACGTCCCCCCAACGCCCACCAGGCCTCAATGAGCGTCTGGCCGCATATCACAGCACGCTGCAAATGCGGATGCTGCCTATGGGGAAGGCCTACTACGTGGCAAATTTGTTTCGCCCAACTATGGCGCCCTGCCACCACTCGCATCGAGAAGTACTGGGCGATTATGAAGCAGCACCTTCTTAAACGACCTAAGGTAGTGAAGACAGTCGAGGAACTGAAGAAAGTATGGGTTTACATGCAAAAAACGGTTGATTCACAGGTTGTGCAGAATCTTATGGCCGGGGTTAAGGCCAAGGTGCGGGCATTTGCGTATGGACTGTAAATAAAATACGAGTAAAATGGTAAAATGAAGTTTAATAGTTATTTCTCAATCCCTGAAAATTTGATGGCAATCGGATGAAAACTCAAATTTTGCGAATCAATTTTGTGTGTGGCAATTTCATCGTGGATACCCTTTAGAAAATCACTGATGAGAACGAACTTGAACGACCTGAACGACGGCTGAAGATTCATATGATCAGGAAACAACTTAACACCTAGCATAGAATGGGATACAGTAGGGAACATATAAGAAAAGATAAGCATGAAATGACGATTGAACCCACAAAAACAAAAAACCAAATTGATGGTAACTATAAAATAAAAATGAACCAAACTACAACAACGCATGCATGCATTGATTATAAGGGTAATCAATGCAAGTGATGAAAATGATAGTAGTCACAGGTTAGGTGAGCCAAACCCTAAAAAGACGTGCAAATGCGAAGCTGAAAATGAAAATCCAAGCCAAGGAAACGCAAAACCAACACAATCAATTACGCCCAATTGAGCCCAAAATACTGAAACAAAAGACATCGGTGAACGGTACACAAGTGAAAGTGAACTAAACATCAAAATGCTTCACAGAGAACATGCAAAAATAACAAGAAATAGGGGAGGCGCATTAGATAGGAGAATTTATGAGAGTAGTTGTTGAATTCAGGCGCACCCTTCCTCAGAATGAAATTGTTTCATATGCCTCCCTCTCCTTCCGACGCAACTCATCG
The DNA here is from genome assembly GCA_024533555.2 of Aedes koreicus. Classification (NCBI taxonomy): domain Eukaryota; kingdom Metazoa; phylum Arthropoda; class Insecta; order Diptera; family Culicidae; genus Aedes; species Aedes koreicus. The sequence continues at coordinate 3,428 of JAHHFK020001345.1, forward strand.
CAACTCATTGCAAATATTATACAGATCAAGGTCCAGTCGTTATACGTATTTCTTTTAACTAGTTCATTTTTTTGGCAGGCTCAATTTCTTTAGCTTTACGGAGCCGATAATTCATTGTTTTTTATATAATGAATGTCTTAATACTAGCGTTAGTATGACTTGGGCCGTTTACTCGCGGTTTACCCGAGGTTAAAAGGGGTGACATTTCTTGGGGATGGATTGGACAGAGGGACATGGAGATGGTATACTGTGGTCTCATCAGATAGTTGTCGCCAGCACTTAACGTTGTACGGTATGGTCAATGTTCCTTTTTGGTGTTTGGCCGGTAGTCGTTATACGTAGTTCACGATCTAAAAACAAACCATATTGTAGGATTTTGTTTTTACAGTATATCCCACTTTTTCCGAAACCGGAAGGCCTACACACAAAAAATAGATCTTGTTTTATTAAAAGTTTTGCACTTTACTTCTGAAAAGAGTTTATTTTTCATTAAATTAAAAGTAAAATTATCCACTGTGAAGGTTTTGCGTTTGATTTGAAAGTGTATTTTTTCGGTTGAGTGTGTAAATTTAAAAGTGATTCCTTTTACCATGAAAATTGTAGAACTGTCAAATCCACCAACACAAAAGCAAGCCGTCTTCGTTTGATAGAAAAAAAAGAATCGGGCTTACCTGTCAAAGTCATTCTGTTCTTTTCGTCCGTCCGGGACAACATTTAAGCTGCTCACGGATATTGTTCTGTTGTGAAGGGATTTGTCGAGGATTTTAAGGTGAGACTCGGTGGTATATTTTATATGAAGATTACATTCGAAGTTTTAGCCTTATAGTTGTACGCTCTGACAAAGTACTCTTTCCAGCGACAGCACCAGCTCGCCGGACAACCCATTAAGCAACATGAAGCAGCATAACACCCCAACGAACTTACTGCCATTGGGTAGCTGTCAGGAAAGGTGATATGATCGTACTTCCATAACAGTCCCATTTCGAAGACACCGTTCAGTCTTCTTGTGGTTGCTTGCATAATCGTTCGAGCCCGCTTATTTTCTTCAGCCTCCGGTTTGACTGTAACACTGGACTCCTCTACTGTGAAGAATTGTTTCATCCACTGATGCAGTTGCCGATTTCCCGAATCACCATCTAGATGTAGATTTAACTGTTCCAATACAGTACTGCTGTCTGATCGCTTTCCAAAGATGCACCATCCAAGGCGCGTTTTGGCAGCAACTGGTTCATTGTCATTGCCCTCTCGTACACGCAACGAAGTCAGAAGTCGGACATGCTCCATTCCAATGATGATCCCAGGAATTGCATCGGTATAGCTGCGGACTGGAAGACCCTTCAGGTGTTGATAAGAGCTGTGCAGATCTTTGTACGACATCGTTTGTGCTGGTAAGCGAAGCTCTTGGACTGTTCGCACATTGTGAAGTTTGAACTTCTTGCCTTCTCCTGCTACCACTACACTGACGCGTTCGGATTCATTTTCCTCTCTGGATATGTTACCAGTCCAGCTCAAAGAAAAGGCATCGATTGGCCCACGGATACCTAACGCTGATGCGATACTGGATTCCATCAAAGTTGAAGAGGACGCATCATCCAGAAAGGCGTATGTCCTAACTTCTTTACCATTACCGTGGATTGTCACTGGCAGGTATCGGAAAAGAGAATACGCTAGGGAACTGTGGAGATTCTGGTGTTCCACGACCCTTGGTTTACCGATGACGTTGACTGCATTATCCGGACTACGGGCTCCAGAAGAGTGCAAAAGTTTATGGTGATATATTTTGCACCCATCAACGCCACATTCATTCTTGGTACGGCATGGCCATTTTCTGTGCGGTACTAGGCAGTTTCTGCACAAAATTTTCTGTTTCACCAACTTCCACCTACTATCGATATCGAGCGCCTTGAATTGTCTGCAGTCCGCTATTATGTGGTTGACCCTGTCACAGTACAGGCAGGTTCTCACCTTTAACTCCGGCCCGTCCTTCTCAGTTATGGACAGCGACTTATTTTCGGGCTGTTCCGTTGAGTGCACGTACAGCTTCGGTTTCTCCTTTCCCTTTCTGTTGACCTTATCGGTGATGGAGAGGCTATCCATGGTAGTGTGACGTCTGAAGCCATAACCACCAACTCGGCCATGAAGGCGCTGAGAGTCGTCAGGTTGACATGTTGACACTTACTTTTGTAATAAGACCACTGCATTTTGAGCTGAGACGGAAGTTTCTCAACTAACTCGTACAGCAAGGTCGGATTCCACAGGTGATCGACAAGGTTTGCTATGGACATGTGATCCACAACGTTCTGCACTGCTAGACCAAAGATGATTTGGGACTGCAAATTGTCGGACTTCGGAGGTGGAACCGCACGCAACTTTTGCAGAAGAGAATGAATCAGGATTTCCGGCCGACCATACAACCTCCGCAAGATATCCATTACGTAGGGCACTGACTGTGGCATTAACAAACGGCTTCGCACTGCTTCCAAAGCAACCCCCTTCAAACTGCGCTGCAGTCGCGCTAGAGTTTCCGAGTCACTGAACCCGCATGCGTCCGTAGAGTTGCAGAACGAACTGTAGAAAAGCGGCCAATCTTGTGGGTCCCCCGAAAAGTTTGGAAGCTCTCGTGGCATCACTCGTCTCGCAGCAAGTTGCTCAGCAGAAGGTCCACATCTCATGGTGGCAGTCCTTCTGTTTGACGCTGCTGTTCACCTGTCGGAGGATTTCCGAGATTCACAAATCCCGATGCTGACTGGGAAGCTAATACATTACTATGAGCTGGAACGAAGTTGGATACAAACGGCATCGGAGCATTGACGCTTGCTGAAACACCTCGACGGCTTGAAATCGTCCCAGAAATAGGGAAAATTTCACCAGGATTCGTATCCAGAGGACGATTGACAACTCATTGTTTTCGGTGGATCTTGGTTAGGGCTTACGGCGATGAAGGAGTTCAATCCGTGCGGGGAGTTACATCTTTTCAACAGTGATGTACTTACCGATGGCTGATGGATGGGTATTTGGGTCTTAGAGATAAAGTTACCGCTTGGTATTAGATTCGACTCTGGAAGATCGATAATTTCCGCGCTTGCATCGAATGAATTCGGCGTAGATGTTGACCCCGGAAAATGCACTATTGCTATTGCACTTGATTGCTCCTTCGATGAGGGTGCGACTGATGGCTTAACACTGACGGATGGTGCTTGTATGGATACACCGACTTCCTGTTCACTAAGCCACGACCGAACCTTTTCCTTGCTGGCTCAACTCGTCAATCTGGACCTCCGACTAACATCATCCTCTGATTCCGCTTCTGCCAGCAGCATAGCATACTTTTGCTTGATGAAATTTTCTTCTTCCTCGGCGATTTCTTTTCTAGCAGCCGCCTGAGCCGCTTCCTCTTGTTGGATTCTACGCCTTTTTTCCCTCTTCTTCCTCCTGGATCCTGCGCAAACGTAAAGCTTTCTGTTCCTCCATCATTTGCAAGTTTAGTTCAACTCGCGCTGACTGTTTGCTGGCGGAAGAACGGCTAACTGATGAACGAACGCGACTTCTCGGCTCGTCTATATGGGGGCGACACTGATCACACTGCCAACTGCGGTTCGGATCTGCAATAGAGTCCGTTACTCCCGCACAGCTATAGTGCATCCACGTCTCGCACATATCACAACCGACTAATTTATCTGCTGTGTCCGGCCGATCGCATCTGGCGCAATGTTTTCCGACAATTTTTCCTTCCATCTTCAGTCAGAAAATCCACTTCTGACCGGAATATCTAGAAGTTTGTTTCGGACAGATAAAAGGGTGGGCACGTCTTGAGAGCAGTAGTAACAGCTTCTAGCTGAAATTTATTTAAGTTAGATCACTGAAGTAATACAAAAGAATGCGGACTTACATATTCGTGTTCCTTTCTTACTTTGGTCCGAAACTGGCTTCTGACTACCGCTGACTACTTAACTACTTGGGTACGTTTGATATACTGAATCCGTACTTTAGCTTCTATCAGTGATAATAACAAAGATTTAGGTTTAGCAAATAGCATCAAGAAATATTTTACCGAATTTACCTTAAACTACAGTTTTAATTTATCTAGGTTAACTAACAAGTTTTAGGCGTATTATTAGTTCAATATTAAATCACTAATTCACGAGCAAACAATTTCTTTTCGGTGCACTTCGCAATCAGTACTGACTTATGCTCCATGTGACAGTTGACCACGCTATTTCACTGACGTCTATGCTGTCTGTCCGATTAACGTTTATGTATCGGGCGGTACTGAACTCACACTGATACTGCGGTACTGAACTCATTGCTCAGTGGTCCCGCAACAACTCCAGTTAGGCATAAAGATGAATGAATGTACCGGGAACTGGACGGAAACATGCGGAGTTGGGTACAGGCGACTCGTGAGGTTGTAAGTGCTCTCAAAGACGTGGAGCAAGACAGGTAATTGTTACCCATTGTATCTATATTATTAAAATTTATTTTTAATAGGTTTGCGTCGACCATCGGTTGTGTCGATACTTTGTACCGCAATATTTTGTTATAATTGGGCGTAACGTTTTGTCTTTTGTTTCGGTTGCCTATTGTTCGTTGCGCGAGTGATCGAGTGAGCATCAGAAGTCGTGGCTCGCCGGGTAAGATCGGTCGGTGGTGATAATTAATTAATTGCGATCCAAATTATACGTTCGCCATGCTCGTCGAGCAGATCCTCCCTTAGCTGGGTCGGTAAAGGCGCAGCTACAAAGCAACTGCATGCTAGAGGGGGCTGGGTTCGATTCCCGGTCTGGTCTAGGAATTTTTCGTAAAGGAAAATATCTCGACTCCCTGGGCATAGCGTATGATTGTACTTGCCACACAATCATACTAATGCAAAAATGGTACTTGGCATCAAAAGCTCTTAATTAATAATTGTGGAAGTGCATTTAGAACACTAAGTTGAGAGCAAGCAATAAGCTAATTGTGAAAGCAATAAGCTTGAAATGCTAAAAGAGAGAAGAAGATGATCGTCGAGCCACCCTATTTTGGAACAAATAAACCACTGTCTTATTTTGTAAGGAACTCCAGCGGCATCCGTACTGTTGGTGATCGTAGTAGGCTCTTCAAGTAGGCTCTCAAGCGTTGATGAATAACGAAGATGAATAAACTTGCATCATCTGTTGGTTCTCTGTGTAATAACAGCTGATCTGGCAGCAACGGAGTAGCAACTTCGGGCGGTCAATCATGCCCATGCTCATAAAATATAATCTCATCTTATTATGAATAATATATACATGATCACATCACTTATCAAGGTGAATCCTGATCCATCGAGCCCTACCCTACTAACATAGAAAAACCACCTTCCTTTGACCTTTGTGGGGATGCAGAACATTCCCTTCCCCATTCCCACCTGATTGCAAGGACGTTGCCGGCGCCGTTTTTGATTATTAAAGAAATTGAGTCAAAGAAATATCTAGTTTCTTGTGATACGTAAAATCAATTCTGCTGTAACAAAATATGTAGCTACTACTTGGGTTAAAGCATTTCTATAAGGGAGAGAAATTAAACTAAAACTTCAATCAATCCGTGCATTGATTTTAATATGCCATCTGAAGCAATCTTTGAACGAATGGTGAATAAACAGAAAAATAATGTAACTCGGTCAGATGCAAACAAACTAATGCACTCCATTCCAAGAGCCATGTTTGGCCAATCAATTTTTGCTAGTCTAATGGCTTTGGTAAACAACTGTTTACGAGAATCAAGCTTTGAAGCTTTTCTGTACAATCATGTGAATCCGAGCATCATCGAGAAAAACTTTTCTCTTTTCGTCGATGACTTCCTTTTCATACCGGCAAAAATCGATCTATTACCATGGGTAGAGTAAATCTTCTTGGTATGATATCAATTCCAGCTGGGCTTATAGCATTGGTACCCCGCAATCCTTGGCCAATGTCCCAAACTATGGGCTAGGAATGGATGATTTTGCTGCGACTGAGTGGTCCGCGCTCCAACAAAGCTTCTGGTCTGGCATCATCGATGTGATGATGGCAATGTAAAACTATCAAAGACTCCCCGGTGGCTGGTTTGATGGCGCCTTCGATCTCCTCCAACCAACCGTCTCTACAATCAAGGTCGGTAATTGTTGTACCGCATAGTGTGTACTGCGGCAGTCAGAAGTGCCACTGAGAAAACTTCAATCTATTTTCCGAGATGCCAGCCGCTAGAATCGAACTCTATTGGCAGAGTCAGCAACATACCCCATACGGACTGTTCGGTCGATTCAATAATGGAAAAATTTCTTCACACTATTGCCCAAGCGAAATCATACACCAGACCGGAAGACCAAACAGCGCCAGAACTTGCCAATGATTGTTCTGAAGCTGAAAGGAGTAACTCGTCCATGGGCTGACCTTTTTTTTTCTTGGGGAAGGAAAAGAAAACAGTTGCCCAATGGACACAACAGAGTTTGTTATGCGTTATTTTTTGCGCTCTGATTGTCTGAGCCCCTCCGTTGCCTGGCCGCATTGATGTGATGAATGGAGTGAGTTTTACTTTTCGCTTGTTTTCGAACTTTTGTGCTACTCTCCAGAAAAG
>JAHHFK020001345.1:15000-68695 GCA_024533555.2 Aedes koreicus
GAAGTGTTTCTGGGCAGAAAATATAGCTGCCTCCCAAAGTCCTCCAAAGTGAGAGGCTTTGGGGGGATTAAAGTGCCAGCGAATTCCGTTTTCTGTGCATTCATCGGCCAGTGCTTGTTTGTGCTCATCGCTACGTACTAGGAATTTCAACTCATTAGCCGCCCCCACAAAGTTCCTCCCATTGTCGCTGTATATTTCGTGGCAGAGACCCCGGCGAGATACGAATCGACGGAGAGCTTGGATAAACTTTGCTGTTGTTAGGTCGCAGACTAGTTCAATGTGTACGGCTTTGGTGCAGAAGCACACAAATACCGCCACGTATGCTTTTCTGGGTGCAGCACGACGATGAGCTGGTTGAATTAGAAGTGGCCCCCAGTAATCAATACCAGTTATTGCAAATGGGCGTGCCATGTTTACACGGGAACCCGGTAACTGTCCCATAAATTGTTCCAGTGATTTCGGTTGCGCTTTGAAACAGGTGATGCACGCATGCACAACCCTTTTGGCTAGGTCTCTGGCCCCTATGAGCCAATAGCGTGTTCGGAGAATGCTTATTAGGAGCTGTGGTGCAGCGTGAAGATGCTTTTCGTGGAAGTACTTGGCTAAAAGCATCGAAAAACGATGTTTTCCGGGAAGTAGAATCTGATGCTTTGTATTATAGGGAAGTTTTGCATGATCGAGTCGCCCTCCAATGCGAATCAGTTGATTATCAGACAAAAATGGATGAAACCATCGAAGCCGCGATCTTTCTGTAACCGGTTTTCCTTTTCGCAGTAAATGCTATTCGTTACTGAATTCCTGTTGCTGTACTAATGAAATCAATACATTTTCCGCCATCTCAACTTCCTCGCAAGTTAGTATTCTAGTAATAGATTTATCGGCTGACCTTATTCTGCAGTTCTTAGCAAATCGCAGACAGTAGGCGATGGAATGTGTTAAACGACGGAAAGAGGAAACTCTTTCAACAAGTTCGTCAATGAAGGATGATTTCTCAACCGCTGTGAGAATCGTAACTGAAGATTTCCGTATCTCGAGCAACTTTTGCGAGTCGTCGAGAGCAGTGTTCCGTTGCTGTGGCCAAGAGAGAATATCGCATTGCAACCAATTAGGCCCGTTCCACCAAATTTGACTGTCGAGGAGGGATTCCACTGAGGTACCTCGAGAGAGTAGATCAGCTGGATTATGTTGTCCTGGTACGTGATTCCATGCGCAGTCCTCAGTAGCTAGTTGAATTTTTTGAAACCCGGTTAGCCACAAAAGTGGTCCAAGTCGACGGTGGAGATTTGAGCCAGCTAAGCACCGTTGTGGAATCAACCCAGAAGAAGGTCTCATATTGAATGTCAAGCGACGAAGCGAGTTTTTCATAAAGTTGAGCTGCCATCAACGCGCCACACAGCTCAAGACGTGGGATGCTTTGTTGTTTTAAAGGGGCTACCTTTGATTTAGCCGTGAGAAGGGCAACCTTGGTCTTCCCAAAATCGTTGGTTGAACGAAGGTAGGCACAGGCCCCATATGCTACTTCCGAGGCGTCGGAAAATAGATGCAATTGGATGGATGTTGGATTTTGAATCAAAGTACAGCGCTCTATACGAAGGTTGCTTAGAAGATTAAGTTGTGAGTAGTATGCATGCCAATGTGTCTTAACTGCCAGTGGTAGCTCCTTGTCCCAATTCCAGCATTTACCATCCTCGTCTTTCAGGGTCCATAACGATTGCATAAAAAGTTTCGCCTTAGTGACCACTGGACCCACTAGACCAAGAGGATCGAAAAGACGAGCAATGTGTGAAAGTGCAATTCGCTTAGTTAATGACTGGTCGGTATCGTTGAAAAGGCTTATTTTATAACGCATAGAGTCCGTTGTTGGCTCCCAGTGCAGGCCGAGGGTTTTAAGGCATTGGTCGCGGGTGAGATCTACAGATGATACAAGCGCACGATTTTCTTCCTCGACGCCTTCAAGTACCTGCGGTTCGTTCGACGCCCATTTGCGAAGCTCGAAGCCTCCCTTTTTTAGCAGGGCGTCCAGTTGGGTGCGGAGCTGGATGGCTTCTTCCACCGTTGTTACTCCAGAAAAAAGATCGTCCACGTAGAAGTCAGTTTTTAGGACCGCGGCTGCCTGGGGAAAATGTTTACAGTCATCGTTGGCCAACTGCTTCAGTACTCTTGTAGCCAAGTATGGCGCACTAGCTGTGCCATACGTTACCGTTTTCAGCTCGAAGGTCTGCATAGGTGTATCGCGAGTCGTTCTCCATACTATACGCTGGAGTGGAGTGTCTCGTTCTTCCACGAGGATTTGCCTATACATTTGTTTGATATCGTCAATAATCATAATGGGCCGGGTTCGTGATCTCATCATAATCGAGCGCAGATCCTGCTGTACAATAGGACCCACCATTAGAGCGTCATTCAAGGATGGGCCCCCAGGTGTTTTACATGATGCATCATATACTACGCGCAACTTTGTTGTGGTGCTTTCGTCACGAACCACAGCGTGATGTGGTAAGTGATAACAAAGTGTAGGTGGATGCTCATGGTCAGTCACTTGCTGCATATGACCAAGAGCTTCGTATTCAGTCATAAAAGTTTGGTACTGTTCTCTAAGAGTATCGTCTCGATTGAGCCTGTTCTCCAGCATATGGAAACGTCTAAGTGCAGTACGTCGATTATCGGTCAGCTTAACAAGAACATCTTCTTTGGTGGGCAAGCGAACGCAGTATCGTCCTTCGGGTGTGCGGCGGACATTCTGTTGGAAGTGGGATTCACAAGCCGCTTCTTCAACTGAATAACAAGTGGGTGAGTTTTCGTTTTCAATGATCCAGAACCTTTCCATTAGATGATGAAGGTCGCTGATAGTGACCAAATTCGCTACAACTGGTTCCGCAGAATGTACATGGTCACCTTTGCCCGACACAACCCAACCAAATACGGAATTTATTAATTTTGGTTGGTCATCTCCAAGGTGAATCCTTCCTGCAAACTTGAAAATATCGAAAAATATCTCCGCACCTAGGACGATATCGATTTTGCTGGTTTTGTGGAACGATGGGTCAGCGAGTTCTATCCCAGGTGGAACCTCAAACGAACTAGCGTTAACGGAAGTTGAAGGAAGATCTATTGTAACTCTTGGCAGTATAAGAAAGTTCAATGAAGTAGAGTATTGGCACACCCTAGAGCGAATTGTTGAGTGGAGTTGGAAGCGAGCTTGTGTTGTTGATTGACCGATTCCGACGATCGGGCACCACAATTTCTGACGATGCCCTTTGATTAGTTGAGAAAAGGAATGCGTCATGAAGCAACATTCGCTGCCGGAGTCTAAAAGTGCACGAGCCAGGTGCTCTGTGCCATTATCATCGACAAGTATGATGATTGCAGTTGCTAATAGGACGCTTTTACGTTGGTGTGCCAATAAGTTTAGAGCGCCGTTGACAGTGGCTGATAGTGACACGAAGCGTTGCTCGTTTGGGGATTTCGGTGATGGTTGTTTTGGTTGCATGTTCTCTGCTGTCTTCAAGCGGTTGAAGTTTGAACATCCATTGGCGCAGAGCTGCGAATGATGACGACCTCGGCAGTGTCTACAGGTGCTACTAGAAGAACATTCGCGAACTTGATGACCCTTTCTTAAACAATTGCGGCATAATTGGTGCTTTCGAACTTCTTTCTCTTTGTCCTCCGGTGCGAGCTTGGAGAATGTAGCGCATTGATACAACGGATGATGCTCGTTGCACATGACACACTTTCGAAGATTGGATGAAAAGGCTCCGTGGCTAACGATCGACCTCTGCGTTGGCTTCTTCACAATGATTGATGCAGTGCTTTCAACGGGTTTCCCGATTGTTTCGAGGACAGTAACACGTCTCTGAATAAACGTAGTTATGTCTTGGAAGGAAATCGCTGCTAGTGTCGAAGAAAATTCCTCCCAGTCCCGTCTTGTAGTTGAATCCAGCCTGATGCTGAGCATTCTTATGAGAATCACGTCCCAATACTCGGTTTTTTCGCCAAATTGCTTTAAAACCTTCACGTTTGCCTCAAATCTTTCGACTAGTGTTCGCAATTCCGTAGCAGATTCACGTCTCAGCGATGGAAATTCGAACAAGGAGTCTACATAAGACTTCTTCAACCTTGCAGGATTTTGGTAATGATTTTCCAAGAGAGTCCATGCAACTATGTAATTATTCGCATTGATCGTAATAGTTTGGATTAGTTTTAAAGCGTCTCCAGCGAGAGAAGAGCGAAGGTAATAAAACTTCTGTATATTAGAAAGTTCATGAGAGGTATGTACTAACGAGACAAATAAGTCATGAAAGTTCATCCAATTGTCTAGATGGCCGCTGAACACCGGCAGTTTAACATCGGGTAATCTCACGTGGGAAGAGTGTGTGCCAACATGACCAGTAGGATTATTGAACGGAGGTGATAACGGTGGTGTGGGAGTCTTATTCACAGATAGCAAAAAAACCCTTTACCTGGAAATAGCAGGATTCAAATTCAATGCGTTTCTTGAGTTGACTGTCGACATTGCTCTCATCCAGCGATTCTAGCTCTGCTTGCACTGCATTGAAGTCATTCCACAAAGACACTAGATGTTCCAGTCGAACAGGTACTTGACAAGCATCGGTTTCTTCCTGATAACCGTCCACAAACTCCTTTATCTGGCTGAACCGTGCTAAAAGGCTCTTTTGGCGAGTCTTTAACGTTCGTTGACATGTTGGGTTCTGAAAACAACAGACCAGGAAGCACAACTCGGGAGAGATAATAAGATTGGAATGATAATCACCTTTGATAGGCAATTATGTGCCTTAAATGAATCCAATCTGCGGTGAGTACGAACGAAGGAGTTCCCAGTACAGTACAGCGAAACAGGAACTACGGTGTCTTTGAAGAATTGTCGTGGTAGGTTGATTCCTTCTGGTCTCACAAATCCAGAGAAAAATAGAAGGCGAGTTTGACTGTTGTCTAAGTGACCGAATTTACGCTCATTCACGATTCAGTAACAACGATGACTCCAACGGTGCGTCGTGCAATGCAATAGGCAATAGCATCAAGTCAGGTAGGATGACGGTCAGATCCTGGAAGCGACAGACCAGGAAGCACAAAACGCGATATTTGAAGATATTGGAATATCAATTACCTTTTACAGACAATTTCGTGCCTTGATCGTATCTGGTTACAGGAACAAAGAGCTGCTGAGATATAGTTGTTGCAGATTGACCCACTCAGAATACGTGAACCAGGAAAGATGGCGTCTTACAGATGAACGTGTAGCCGAATATACGGAGTTCTACGTACATCCGGTTCGAAGGACCAATGGTGATAGTAGCGGAAAGCAGCGGATTATTTCTGCTTAGCACTGGATTTCTTTCTGGTTTAAGTGGTAGCACGGTAGCACTTTCTCCTTTACTTCCACGTGCTCTTCGTATTTGTACGGGTTATGTCACAATTCACTTCATTTAGTTCTTGAATTTATTTTCTTAATTCACTACTTCACAAGATAGATTGGTTCATATTATTTCACTTTATTAATTTAACGATATATTTGAATTTTCTTACTGCTAGCAAACTTAACCTTAACGAAATTAACTGAGCACTTGGTTGGAGTCTTGGTCGTAGATCGGGATAAAAAGAGGTCTGCTATTACTGCAAATTGAGCTTTTATAGCTTAGAGAACGGAAGCAAAAAGAGCTCACCATAAAACTATGCGTTTTCTCTTTCCTCCGGCTATCGATGTTCGACGAACGAGGGATCTCTCAGATTTTAGCGGAGACGACTCACAAGCAGATGGCGCATGTTGATCGAATATTCCGTCATATACGAACAAATAGTTTTCCAGGTCAGCCCAGATTCATGCAGTATTGTGCATATGGACGACGCGCTTATTGTAAGATTGAAATGCAGCTGGAACCTTTGCTTCGCTTCGTCCAAGAATAGAAAAGGTTCGGTTCGGTAAAGATCGACCAGCCAATCACGTTTTTCGTAAGAAAACTTCTTGAACACTTGTAGACGTTGTTTCCTCCGGAACTTTCCTTCCCGCTCACATTTTGAAAACCACTCGTAAATAGTTGACTGAGATTTTCCATATATGATGGCCAAGTCCTTTTTCGAGATTCCGAGGAAGTAATGGCCATACAGAGCATGGTACACTGTGTTGCAGCTAGCATGATGATGACGAACGTTTTGAATAATAATGTTAGCCATTATCAATCAATTAGTCCACTTAAAAGATAATAAATACTTGGTTTAGTAAGCAGGAATGAGACTAAAATAAAAGTTTGTTGACATGTATGATCATAAAATCCTTCCACAGTAAACTTCAAAAAGCATTGACATTTGATTCGGAAGTGAACGTCGCATCGCAAGTTGCGCTAGCGCATTCCGGTTTAGTGGCGGCGCGACAATATGTTCTTGCGTGCGAGAAGAGGATTAAGCAGCATTGAGATAGGTTCATTAAATTTAAGTTTCGCAGTATGGTTACCAGTTCTATTTTAAATAATAGATACTAGCGTAACCATCGAAACAACCATAATATTAGGGCGCCCTAGAATCATACGTTTTTAGAAGTAAGTTATGAAAATAATGAATGATTGGAGAGGATAACTGAATGAATGAATGAGCGCGTAAAAGAAAGAATGAATGACGTGGAGTTAATGTGTTAGAATAATAAAAGTTTGTCCAAGAAAATACTTGTGACGGTGTAGTAAGTAGAAGAGAGGTAATGATAATTCTGTTCTCTTAGACATAATAAATGAGCAGTGGTGTATTTAGTCAACAAATGTTGACAGTTAAATAATGCATTTTGGCATTTACTTCAGTGAGTGCAGTGAATATCTTCATTGGAACTTTATTCTGACGAAACCAAGTATAACAGCATGTAGTGAACACATTGCGCTTTGTAGTAGATCACTTTTTGTTCTACCCCTTACGGGACCAATCACCTGTTCTGTTCCTGGCAACATAAATGTATGTGTTCGGTTGGTAGTAAGCTTCTCTGTTTGAAATTCTCATAGTTTCGAGGAACAGAAATTGCCATCCTGGATCAATCATTGCTCGAAATTAAATTGAATTTCAAATAGTAGAAATCTATTAACTGAGCACATCGTTATACTTGACCAAATCTCAACAGGCAGGTCCCACTTAATTACTGAGCCATGGGACCAATCACCGGTTCTGATCCTGGCAACACAGTAGCATGTGCTTAACTGGCAGTGAGCCTCATAATTTGAAATCCACATAATTTCAGGGAACAGAAATTGCCGTTTAGGATCAATCATTACCTCAAATTAAATTGAATTTCAAATTACAGAGAACTACCAGTTAAGTAGATACTCATTGTTGACCAAATCTCAACAGGCAGATCCCAATTAAGGAATTTTTTTGAAGCCATGGAACGGTTCGTTTCATGCAACCGGAAACGAAGGCTAAATTTCTTTTCATAGCAGACTCACTCTTCTAAATTCAAGTGATTTGAAGGAACAGAAATTGCCGTCTAGGATCAATCATTGCTCCAAATCAAACTGAATCTTGAATAGAAGCGAACTATGGGGAAATAAACTCACAGCCTTCGAATCCAACAGGTAGCCTGACGAAAGGATCCGTTCTTTTTGAATTTCGATTTTTGCAAGAAGCACTGGACTCTGCGACAGTCAGGCTCACTCTTCCAATTTTATATGATTCCTCGAAACAGAAATTGCCGTCTAGGAACAATCATTGCGAAGTATCAACTAAAATTGGAAGAGCAGAGAACTGTTTTGTGGATATTCTAGTTGGATGCCAAGGAAAACCCATTTCCGAGTCAGAAATCATAAATCCACACAAAGAATAATGATTGTTAGAATTAAAAAATCCATTGCTAAAATTGAAAAGTTGCGTTGGTTCTTTTTCGTAGAAAGCGGTTAGCTTTCCCAACAAAAACGTTCAAACGGTCAAATCAAAATTTTCCTGCTTGGTACATTTAAAAGTTTAAACTTTCGAAACGAATTGTAGAACTGTCAAATCGAAACCGAGGCATCGTTGCAAATAAAAGCAAATTATTTTTATTTCAAAATGAACTTTCAACCAGAAAGTATCGTACAATTCAAATAAAAGTAAGCTGTTAAGATTGATATAGAAAATAGTTTTAACATAAATTGTTTTTTTTTTTAGATGAATCATTAAAATTTTTAATAAGACAGCTATTTGTTTGAAAATCATTTGATTTTAAATAAAAGTCGGATATAATTAATAAAACATTATTTTTTCGTTTTGCAAACAAATATTTCTTGTAACTGGTATTTGCATGTAATTTGTAATTTGCATGAAAAAATCAGACATGAAAGTAGTCACTGATGCCGGTGATTTCCAGTTTGCACATTGAAGGCGTATTAACTTCTGTTTCGGCCGGAAGAGTCGTTGTCATGTCGGTTGCCTCGTGCACAAATGGCGTCGCCTAGGAATCGGACTTTGAGAGGAAATCATAGGACGATGGACTGGCCGTCGACGGCGTTTGCTCGGAAGGATTCTTAGTTCGCATCCGATTCGCTGCCTGTGAGAGTTTTGTAATTGGAAGAAAGTCGACTGTTGCTATCGGTCGTTGGGGTGTTATGCTGCTTCATGTAACTTAAAAGGTTGACCGGCGAGCTGGTGTAATACAATATAAGAACAATACAATATAATACTATGCATAATACTCCACCGAGTCTCACCTCAAAATCCTCGACAAATCGCTTCACTAAAAAAAACGTAAAACAGAACAATATTCGTGAGCAGCTAAAAAAATTTCCCGGCCGGATGAAAAGAACAGGATGATTTTGACAGGTAAACGAAATTCTTTTTTTTTTCTTGCTTTTTGTGTTGGTGGATTTGACAGTTCTACAGTTTTTATGGAAAAGAAATCACTTTTAAATTTACACACTGAACAAAAACATAACACTTTCAAATCAAACGAAGAACTTTCATTGTAGATAATTTTACTTTCAATTTGATGAAAAATAAACACTTTTCAGAAGTAAAGCGCAAAACTTTTGATAAAACAAGGCTTATTTTTTGTGTGTAGTGACTCACTCAAAAGCAGGCTCACTCTTCCAGATTTAAGTGATTTGAAGGAACAGAAATTGCCGTCTAGGAACAATCATTGCTTCAAATCAAGCTAAATCTTGAAGCGAAGAGAACTTTTGCTTGAATCTGTTTGGTTTCTCTAAGATCTCGGCAGTAGTTGTTCTAGACGAAAAAAAAAACTTTCAGTTTTTTTTACACCTTCTGCAGGCTAATTGTTACCTGTTCAATAGGTAACAATCACAATTGCTTCACTTTGTTTTCTTTTTTTATTTTATTTTTCCTATTTTCTTAATTTTTATTTTGTAAATATATTTCTCTAATTCAGGTAAAAACTAAATATTCTAATTCCTTTTGTTTATTAATTTTTTTGTAAATATTCCTTTGAATTTTATTATACGTTAGTAAATTAGTAAATTTTTGTATATAAATATTCTGAATTACGCCTGAAATATACGATAACACTAGATAAATAAAAATAGATTTAATTTGAAAATTTCAATTTAAAATAATGAATTTATCCTACCCTATTTCAATACCCCTTGTACCATCCTATCCAAACCTATCCTTTTCCCATACGCACTACCAAACGCAATAAGCCGAAAATGTCATGTATGCTGCACTGATATCCCATGAGCTGTCAAGCCCATCAACCGAAATTCTGCTGAGTCACGGAATGCAATAAAAGGGAATGTTGGAGAAGGTTTCGATCTCTTTTCGGAACGAGGTTAGTTCAATGTGAACCGCGAGGGTTGGACGTCCTCAAAACCTCGCCGAAAGTAAATAAGACAGGTGAAAAAAAAAACCGAAGACTGGCTGTGAGTGTCCGACCCGCGAACCAGTGTGCGAAAACATCAAGTTCACCCTGTGTGGTAAAGCCCTGCTACCGAAGCGAAATATCGCAGCCCCACCGCCGACGCATCGATAACAGCACCGACCACCGTTATCCAGAGGTCGCCACCGAAGAGTCGACATCTCATCGAAGATCATCACCCGGTAACCACCACCAGGTGACGTGTGTGTAGTGCCATTTATTACCCTGACCCTCCACTTTCCCATAAAATTCTGTCCTAATCCTATACTTTCCTCCAAATTCACCCTAAATTGAAAAATAAATCTATTAAAGTTAACCAAATCTTGTGAATAGTGTAGCCCTATTGTGCTTTTCTTTCCTTGTCTTCTTTTTCTCTCGGACGTATATTCTACAAAGCGAAGCAATTGTGTTGAAAATCGATCCACCCGGACAGACCCTGAGAGGGCTGAAGTGTAAATAGTTCTTGAATTAGGTTTTGTAGTAAAAGTGAATTTTTATTTGAAGTTTTTCTGTTTAATTAAATTTTGATTTGAAATTATTAGTGTTTGTGTTAAAATAATTAATTAAAAGAGTTAGATTTTTTCTATTGTCTAACAAACATAATCAATTATATTTTTAAAACTGATGTTCAACAGGTTATTCACTTTGCAGATAACTGGCAAACCAGTTGACCGGTATCAGTATCAAGTATCAGTTGACGCAAAGTGGCCTTCCAAATCGGGTTGACATGGGCTACATATAAGGCTAAGAAAATTGTTTTGAACAATAAAACAAGATGTTCAATGCAATAAAGTATGACGTTTTATTTCAACTCAAAGGTTTTGTTAAATTAGTTCATCAGTTTTATTGGTCCATATTCAAACCAAAATTTTAGTTGAATTGATTCCTATTTTGTATTGGTATAAATATGTATCTTTTGCGTGATAGATGCAAGAAATGTGTTTGTAAATAATGATCAATTTGTGCATAATACCAGTATTTTGGGTGTTGCTTTGGATTTGAGTGATTGACGAAGAAAGATGATTATACATAAAAAAGGCCTATGAATGAATCGAAGCAAATAGGATCTTTTGCAATGTTTATGCGTGGTTATGCTTATTTATTTATTTATTTATTTATTTATTTATTTATTTATTTATTTATTTATTTATTTATTTATTTATTTATTTATTTATTTATTTATTTATTTATTTATTTATTTATTTATTTATTTATTTATTTATTTATTTATTTATTTATTGTACACCATCTTCGACTATGTCGTTATGAGTAGTTTAATTTTCCCGTGTGCATAAAAAGTTACGCTTGGATGAAATTTTTAGTAGTTTGTTTTTGTGTGCAGGCAAAGATGAAAATACCTACTCTGAGAAAAATTTCATCGTTGTACCGACAATTCAATCATGGTCAGGATGACTATCGCATATAATGGTTTCAATAACCATGAAAATTTTCTAATTTACCACGTTCATGGCATTTTTGACTATGATCATGGTAACAAGGACTATTCCGACATTATGGAAAATGTTGCATCAACTATTTTTAATGGTAGTTTTGACCATGATCATAGTCGGTTCAATATCACTATACTGCAATAGTCATCCTAACCCCCAATAATGGTAAAATTGACTATCAAATTCCTCTCTGTGTACATGCAAAAAAAAAACGGCTGTAGAAACTACCATTTCGAGGGTTAAATTAAGCGCACACACCAACCATTTTCACCTGACTATAAATGCGTTTGATTTTACCATGCCTGCGATTAGATCGACCATGGTGCGGTTGATATCAATATGAGGTCTATCAAATATACCACAAATGTTGAAGGTTTTACCATAAACGTAGTAAATTTGACTGAAATTTCATGGTAGTTTTAAAAATAGGCATAGTCGGGTAAAATGGCAGTTTTTACTACAAGAATTCTTTGTGTGTAAAGATCGTTAAAAAGTACCCAGAGAGGAATTTGATAGTCAATTTTACCATTATTGGGGGTTAGGTCAAAACTACCATTAAAAATAGTTGTTGCAAATTTTTCCATATTGGGGGATTATTCTTTTTTCTTTTGTTAAAATCCAAAAAACCCGGAAAAGGGGAAAATTCGCCTTTTTTTGGGGTATTGAAACTATTATATGCGATAGTCATCCTGACCATGATTTAATTGTCGGTACAACGATGAAATTTTTCTCAGAGTACTGATGTGTGCACATACCCAAATTATGCGAAAACACATATTACCTAATATTGTGTAATAGTATTGAAGAAAGATAAACATAAAAAATTACCGTTTTTTTAACGTTACTTCTTACTGGAAATTGGGTCTTTTCTTTTTAGTTTTACTTAATAAAATGCTTCAAAAAAGACATGCAATTTATAAATTTATCAATTCGGGTGAGTATTCAGAATTCTGCAATGAACAAGAAACAAATGTTTAAATGTATTACAGAAATATGTTTTCTGTATACAAAAAAAAAAGTTTTAATAAAGTATTACAGAAACAATTTTCTGCATCGACCCAACATTTTGACACCTTCATTTTTTCGCTACGGGGTGAAGCCGTATTGCACCTAGGGATTCACGTTGGTCCACAAGTATCTAACGGAGCTAGAATCAAATAAAAGGATGCAAATGTGTTTGCTTCAAATATTGGAACATAATTAAACTATTTCTTGAAAGATTATTATGAAAAATAATTAATTTTCCGATTAGAAAAACATGGCGACCAGGTTGCTCCGTGACGCAAAATTTATTCAATTTTAGGTAAATAATGAAGTCTACTATTGGAAAATGAACATACCCAAATTTTTGTAAAAATTTATGTTTATTATCGTTTAATTTTACCGGTATTATGGGTATTGTGAACATTACCTAATTTTAGGAATAATAAATACCTAATTTTAGGTGTCAGCGTGTATAAAACGCAATGTTTTTCACTATCCGGTTAGCTTCCTCTTCACTTTTGAGCGGTTTTTTTTAGTATTCAACCGGTTATATGTTTCCCAGTGTGATGTCAGCGATTATTTCTGGATCTGGACCGTGGATCGTGCGTGTTCAATTTCAGTTTTGGTGTCGTGTAATAATCTACCGTTTCTAGATATGCCACCGACTAAGGAAGAGCTACGGCGAGGAAAAATGGCTAAGCAGCAGTTCATTAAGAAAAGAGGATTCATACAGGTAAGCTAAAATTTTCTTGTATGTAGAAAAGAATGGCACATCATCATTTTGAATAATTATTCATTATTTTGATACAGCGTCAAAACATCATCACGAGCCGAAGATCTTCCATCAGCCAAATAACAAAAAGAACGTCGCCTTCTTCAGCGACAGGCTCAGCAGGACTTCCTCCGAAGCGCCGAAAAAAGAAACGGAGCAACCCACAATCCTAAAATCACGCTCTTACAAAGAATGGACCGATGAATGTAAAATCAGAAACTAAATCCGAACCAAGTCAGCAATTTCCGACGGTGGCGAGTGATGCGGGTCTTGAGGCTGTCACCAGTGGTTTTTGAGAAAGCAGACGTTTCGGTCTCGATGATAGCCGATAGTGCTACAGTGAAGTCAGAGGTAAGTCCCGTATTAACCGCCACCTAGTGGTTCAATAGAGGAAGAAGATCTTTTTCAAAAGCCTACAATATGTTTGTATGGTTTTCGAAAAACTTGCTTCTATTCTCATCTACCACAAATATGTCGCTAGTGAGCGCACCGATACCGTTGTCAAAAGAGTAATGCATTGTTTTTTTTTACGTTGACAGTGTAATGCAAATAATCACGAGTGAGCCTATCAATGCTGAAAGAAACAGAGAACCTTGGGTGATAATACATTCATATGTTTTGGTATTCATACCGAACTCTTCCAGTGCTACATCGATTAGTGCCAGAGGAAATCATACTTGCCAGAATGCACAGCCCCAGAATTTGGCACGGTCTAAGATAACTATTCAGCACAAGGAACTTATTGACCATCTGCTAGGATCAGGTTTACCTTCACACGACGTTAAAGTCCACCTTAAGCTTACCAATAATAATATTTGCCAAAGGGTCATTGAACTATGCTGTCAAAACTTCAAAGGACCCTTGTTTTGAAGGGCAAATATTCAACGTTGATTTTTGATCTAATATAGTTATTTGGTAGGCTCAATTGCGTTAGCTTTACGGAACCAATACTTTGTTATTAATATTCCATTTTGAAAACATTTCTAGAACAAAAGCTATTGCTTACCACCTAATGTTAATGTTTAAAATCTATAGGTTGGTCGTTGTTTATCAATAATTACTTTCGAATTCTCAATAATAATAATTTTGAACTCTCAATAATACATAATAGTTATACTAATGAATATCAGAAGACGCCTACAAAAGTATTGACAAATGAATGGTAGATCGCCAAACATGAGGTGAACCAAAAAGTGGTGATCTCCTGTGCTTGCATGGGAATGAGGGTTAAAGAGGGTTAATTTTATCTATTTTTTTTTGTTTGGTATAAAAAAAGCTTGTCATAACTCGATAAAACAAGCACACCTCGGTTATACTCGCCCCTTTTGATGCAAGGCAACCTAGATTTTACAATGCGTTAAGCAGTGGATAAAGTATGCATACAGTTTACTTATCATTTTGTACAAATATCCGCTATCATATGGTATTTTCTGTTTACTAGATTGAGTACCTACTGTGAAACATATTTTTCTAAAATTAAAATAAGTTAAACTATCTTATCCATTCTTATCACACAGAATCGACCAAGCAATCGCCGCGAATACAAGTGTAATCGTTTTTTCTATTAATAGAAGTTTTCCATTCAAAATAGTTTTTTCCTCGCGGGTGATTTCTCTGTTCAGCCATTTTTACTCCGAAAGTCCGTACGCTGTTTTCCACTGTCCACCAAAACCGCCGTCAGATTATGGGCCCAGTTCGGATCGGATCGGAAAAGCTGATATTTATTTTTTCGGGAGTGTGCGTTTGCATTTTTTGTTTCGCTGTTGAACCGTTGTCGGCCGGTAGCGCCGGGAAAAAGTGAGCGTCGTTTGGCTCCGAAAAGTGTGGTTAGGATTACCATCCACGGGAAGACAAAAATGTTCCTCTGGTATTGAGGTTAAAACCAGAGAGGTGCGTTTGAAAACGCGAAGATTTTTTATTACGTTTCGAGTGGGTGTACTGTTTGACAACTGTCGACAATAGTGCTTCTTTTGGAAGATAGCCAATTGGCTATAGATCATTGCACGGAATGTATTAACCTCACTTTGTTGACAGTTTAGGGAGTTTGTTTACAAGGTGTTAGAATTTGAACCGCTCAAACTTAATTTTCAATTGGCTTTTTCTGGATTCTGGACTATTAGATTCAGGAAATGATGTAAACCTAATCACTGGTGTCTGTTTTCCGGCAATTTTACTTCAATCGTAATAAATTCAGAGCACAAAATCTCAAACCGATTTTACCGAACATATTCTAAGTCCACGTAAACCGGGCGCGACTCTTCCGGATTATCTCAGATTTAGAAAAGCAATGATGTGCGTAATCAAAATTTCTTGTTCAAACCGGATGAAATTTAAAAAATTCTTAAAAAAATCCAATTCAACCAAATTACCGGATTTTATCGAACAAAATCGTAATAAGTGATTCGCATCTCTTTCCAATCGACTAATTTTGAGCTCATCGCTATGAAAAATAATCGACGATTTCTCACGATTTCATCCGATATTTCGATTAAGTCGATTTTCGCAAAGTTTCATCGATTATTGTGCCGTTAACCTATTTAAGTATATTTTGTTTGAGTATTTGGGGGATTGGGGGTGGCGGGGGGGGTGGGAAAATAGGAGCGAAAAGCGCGGCATTATTTTTGTTGTTTTTTTGTGGTTTTGGTTGTGTGGGGGGGGGGGGGTGAGGGGGGGGGGGATATTTTGGGTTTGTGGGGTGGGTTGCGTGGGCCGGGGGGGGGGGGGGGGGGGTGGGGGGGGGGGGGGCTTCAAATGGTGAGTTGACAACTTCGAAGGAGGGTGCAACCGACCTCCGGTCCTCACAAGTTCCTACCTCACGCCTCCACGAGTCATATGATCACAAAAGACTGCCAGCTGAAACATGGAGAAGCTGGTTGGCGTAGCCTGGGCAATGTTGTCAATCTGACAATAGCGAGGTGAGGGGGTGCGACTGTAGATCTTATAGCTTTATATAATATTGTCTATTATCCATTCCCATTTAATTAATAATTTCAGCACGCTTTAGAATCATCTTTGCATTCCAAAACCATGTAAGACCCTGGAGCAACATGACAAGCATAAAAGGCTCAATTTATTTTTCATGAAATTATAAAATTCGAAAAAAAATTTTTTTCACTAAATTCATAAAAGGCTGGCATGTGCTTATAAGCAGTATAGGATTATATTTAAATATTTTGTTTAGTGGTATTATTATTAAATAAGCCATTAATTTTAGAAATCATCAAACTGGACTCTTCGATTACTTCAATTGCTATCTTTGAAATATTACTAGAACAGTATGAAGAAAAAGTATTACAACATGTCTTATGAAATAATATTTTTTATTGAAATTTTATCTTTGATTTTTGGAATGATCTATACTGTTTCAGCTTTTCCAGGACTAGGAGGATATTAATACATATCTAATTTTTATTTATTTTTCAGTAACAATCCATTGGATGCCAGGAGGTGGCAACGGAGTCGGTGATAGGCTTTTGCAATTATTATTGAATGTATTTTTCATTACCGTTTTGCAAATGAACATATTACCAAATTCAAGCGGCGCTGTATTCATTTAGCTTGTGTCTGATTTTACAGTTCAATCCTTGTCATTACTTTATCATTACTCACAATATTATTATATTTGATATTTGTGGTTTTATTGATTTTACTTCATAGATGAGGTTATAAAATCAGCATCAAGCAGCAAATAGTGACCAGTAAATAAGAGTAAAATACAATGATTAAATTTCAATAGATGTAACAAACTTTTTCAGGATACCTCAAACCGAGATTTTAGTGAATTGCTGCTATCGCTGAAAACGAACGAAAACGTGCTTAAGCGCGAATCACAGAACTCTACACTTTAACACTATACTACATTTCTTGCATTTCAGGATCAACCAAACGAAGATCATATATAATAGATACGAATGCTTGTAGTATTTTTCATTTACATAAATATATATGTACACTATTATATAAATATTTCATGGGAATGGGAGGGACCATCAGGGCACCCGATTGAAGCACTCTGGATGGGGAGAGTGGGAATGCCAACTCCCCATTGCTAACAGTTTGTGAATAGAGGGCGGGCTCTTCTCCCCGCCCATTGGGGCACCCTCATGTTAAATAGCTTGCTCTTTTGACCAATTGTTCAATCTTGTTGTTGGAAGGAGATTCTTTATATCCCTGTGGATACGTATAAGTGATGTTGCATATCGATCCACCAACCCCTTTTTGGCCCTTCATACAATGGCATGATTAGGATAATCAGTGGTTATTAAAGCTTGATCAAGTCTAACAGAGAGGAGAGCCCATTGCTGTCGGACTTAGTTTCCGTGCTACAATGGGTGGTAGTACATATCATACATCATACTTATCATTTTTAGGGTTTGGGGGGAGGGCGGCAGCGGGGGGGGTAGGGGGGGGGTCCGGGGGACGGGGGGGGGGGTTTTTGGGGGGGGGGGGGAAGTATGTTTAGTGTGTGGGGGGGGGGGTGGAAATTTGGAGGGTGGGGGGGTGGAAAGTGGGGAAAAGGGCGAGGGGGTGGTGTGGTGTGTTTAGCTTGTTTTGTTTTTTATTTGGGGGGGGGATGTTGATGTGATAAATGATAATATTTTGGGGCATTGTGGTAATGTTTTTTTTGGGGGGGGCGGGTGGGTGTGGTGGTTTTTTCAAAAGGGGAATGTGTGTATGTGAGTTTTTTTTTTTTGGGTGAAAAAATGGGGGTGTGGGGGGGGGGGGGGGGGGGGTGGTGGGGGGGGGGGGGGGGGGGGGGGGGGGGTGTAGAGGTGGGGGGGGGGGCAAAAAACAAATCCCATATAAAAAGCTTACTGTTGTTTGTTCCATTCTTGTTAAGATGAGAAATTTATAGATAATGGATAGCATATTTATTCAAACATTTCACAATTGGAAAAATTAAACTCTAATTAGCCATACAAATGCTTTCAATTTTTGTCTGCAGTCGACGTTCGCGTTGACTCCTATATTGACTTGGCTGGCTTTCTGGCGAATGCAGTTGAATCGAATACTGCGATATGCATCAATGTGCTATATTAAATCACAATTCAAGGGGTTATCATAATGGTCTTGGGCTTCCTCCATTGTTGACGGTTGAAAGTAAGTGTAAGAATGGGTTCACTGGGAGCTCAGCAATATCAGAAAATGTTAGATGTATTAGCTTGATTCATGTGAATACTGTTAACATATTAAGGTGCAATCAGCGGTATCTTCGTTCGAATTGGAAATACTGCTCATGAAGATTTGTTCACTATTTTCTTCTCAGCAATTTTCATTTAAAACAATTTGATAATCTACGAGGATCGAAATTTTCAAAGTTATGTTTGCAAAGGAACTCCCCACTCAGTTTCAGTTAGTATTCGTCATAATAAATAGCCTACCTATAGTATATCAACCAATCGGGACCAGGCATACCAAATGTACCGCCTCACGACAGTATCACGATGACTGTCGCCTTCTTAACCCTATGACAGCCTCACAATTGAGCTATCCACGACAGCCCACAGTGAACCAGTCATGCGACATGCAACGTTGCCGTCATTGACTGTACACAATACGCATGTTTGTGTGGATGTATTTTGTTTTATGGTCTAAGACAGCCTCGGTTGTTCATTCGTTACATTTCGCAAAGATACGACATGTACTTCGTAATACCAACAATCAATGTGCAACTAGCGATTTGAAATTGGTTCACTGTTGTAGAACCCCTAGGTCCGAAGTATACCTTGCAGTCTTCACCTTGCAATAATTCTTGCGCTTTTCGGTACCTTCCGGTACTAGTATCTTGGTTGTTGTTTTGATTCACTATGTTATTTTGACACAACATTTGAGAATGTGTTGGTGTGAGCTACGATGTTAGGGGCGAATCATTGAGCTTGGGACCGTGCTTGGGACCGATGTGCTAGTACTGACTGAGCCAAGAAAAAGATCGTGTTTGTTCGGGACCTACTGGTCTTAGAGTTAGTCTATGGTAATACTGCCAATAGATTGTTGACATCGCCACTGATATTTTACTCTGGTTCCTCATGTCGTGTCTTCGTGTTTTATGTCTACCAGTGTCTGTACAATGCCTAAGCGGATTCGGTTATGAGTATTTTGCTAGTGCCAATATTTCATTGATTTGCTTGCTGCAGTCGTCAACTGATCGCTGCTGAGTTAGTTAGCCTTTATTCAACTTCCAACGATTTTTTAACTCGTGCAAGGCTCAATTGCGTTAGATGTACGGAGCCGATAATTCATTGTTTTTTTTTTATACCATCTAGGATTAGTAGGAGTTGGGCTGTATACTCGTGGTTAATCCGAGGTTAGAATAGGTGACATTTTTTGGGGATGGGTTGGAGGAGTCTCATAAGATAGCTGTCGCCAGCAAACTTGGTGCGATATGATCAGGGCTCCCTTATTGTGTTCGGCCGGTTATTATCTTCCGACGAATTTACAACAATTCCGAAATGGAAATATACAAAAATACTTTTTCGACGACTTTACCAATTTATGTGAAAACAAGCTGGGTGATGTTATGATGATTGAAAGTGGCGCTTATAAAAGTGGGACGTATGGAATTTGTGCTGCTGAATGTCATGGCACGGGCAAAATTCGCGGCCCGGATGGAAATTGAGCAAGTGGAAGTGGTGCGAGTAAAAGTCGCACAGGTGGAAGTCGTACGAGCGGAAATCACGCGGATTTAGTCCGTGCGGATAAAAATGGCACGCGTTGAAGTCAGGGTAAGGCTGGTTTACAGTTCGGGAAAAGTATCACGGGATTTGGAAACGGGATTTCGCTCGGGATTTGGCTCGGGAAATTTTCCAAATGACGTTTCTCCACATTTCTCCACACTCAGTGACAAGCATGTTTTGCGTCTCAGGTTTTGCGTATTGTTTACATTTGTGTAAGTTTTTTCTTGCAGGAAGCATTGAAAAAATGGACAGTTTTGTAGACCGCACTGGATTTATCACAAATTTTTTGGAGTTTTACTTTATCAAAATAAATTCTAGAAATTTACGAATAACTTTATTTAAGTTTACTTTAACTGTTGCTTTGATGATGTATGTTTTTACCTGATCTATTACCTCAAAGCATCCCAGCACTGAAATAAGCAATGATAATATCTATGTGTCCCACACATGCATTTTGCAATTCAATTTGATAAACAAATGATATCTATTTGTAACCACACATACTTCCTTTGTGTACAAATAACCACTATGTTAGGCCACACGAATTTTTCATTTGCCACATAAACTTCATATGTGTATCTCAGAGCGTAGTACAACTGATTTGTTGCCAAATAGTATCTCTAGCTATTTTTTTGGAATACTCTTGCTTGTTATTTGGTACAAGCAAAAATGTATTGAAATTTCTTAGCAAAGAACAACTTTAATGTCAATCTCCTTGTTCCGTTTTTGCTACGCGTTTCTATTTTTTTGGAACGAACTCTATATTTTCTTCGACCAATATTTCATCCAGGGCTAGCTGTTCATCAATTTTATCATGACTGACAAACCCATCAAAGTCTTCGAGCACATCAAAATCGAAAAAAAAAACTGTTTCGGAACTCGGCTCCATTTTAATATTTTTTCCCTGTTCGAGTTCAAAAAATCGAGTGCAAAATCCGCTCGGATTTTGCACTCGATTTTTTATTGTAACTCATACAGTAATTGAGAGAAACGTAATTGAGAGAATCGTTATTCAATTAGCTACACTTTTGCTCATGAGCATCATGAGTCGATTGAACTTCCTTTTTAAGGACGGCCACTTTCTACGGATATGGCGTAGTGTCGGTCTATAATCACCATATTGGGTCTTCTCATGGATGAGACCCCATCTCATCATTTGGGTTAATCCATTGAAACAATCTTCGTAAAGTTTACTTTTATAATTCCTTTAGGCCTCCACTAGCAATGTCCATGTTTTGTAGCCATAGAGAACTACCGGTCTAATTAATGTCTTGTAGATGGTCAATTTTGTAGTTCAGCGAACTTTGTTCGATCTAAGCGTCCTTCGGACTCCAAAGTAGGCACAATTGCCAGCCCAAATGCGCCTTTGTATTTCTCTGCTGGTGTCGTTATCGGTGGTCACCGATAAGCCCAGATACACGAATTCGTCTACTATCTCGATTTCATCACCGTTGATCTAAACTCGTGGTAGGAGGCTAACATTGTCTTCTCGGGAGCCTCTTCGTTTCATGTATTTTGTTTTCAACGCATTAATCACAAGCCCAATCCTGCCAGCTTCAACCTTAAGTCTGATGTACATTTCCACCATCGTCCCAAAGTTACGTGCTACGATATCAACGTCGTCGGCGAAGCCAAATAGTTGGACAGACTTCCTGAAGATCGTAACACCTGTGGTCTATACTAGCTCTTCAAACAACCCCCCCCAAAAAGATTATAAACAAAAAAAAAACAATCACCATCGTGGGCTGGGGGGGGGGGGGGGGGGGGGCGGGGGGTGGGAACACTGTCCTGTTGGTTGTGTTTGTGGCGTGGTTTGTCTGTGTGGGGGGTGTGGGGTCGGGTTGGGGGGGGTTGGTAGCTGTGTGGAGAGGGGATGGGGGGGTGGGCGGGGGGGTGGGGAGGGGAGTAGCCGTTTGTTTTGGTTTGTGTTGTTGTGTTGGTGGCTGGGCTTTGGGTTAACTTCTGTATTATTTGTAACATTGATTTTTTTTAGGGTGGCTTGTTGGGCCTTCCCCAACCCCCTGTCTCGCCGGAGGACCATCGTGCACAGCACTGTGTAGAGTCCCACGCTGGCACGAGGACGATGATCAGCCGCTCCTAACATGGAGAACAGACGCTGTTTTAAGGTGCCCCTGACATGGAGAACAGACGCTCAGATAGACTGCACCCTTTGAAGAGGGCAGCCTCCTCTTTCCTGTCAGCATATGACCAAGGTCCCACAGGGGTTGGTTACCCGATCTTTCCTATGGTTACTCATACCCTAGTCGGCACCACGGGGAGGTAGGGATAGGAGTTACTGGACAAGAGGCTAAGGATCGCAGTAGGATCTATTTTATACCTGCAGGTACGTGAAGTACCAATGGTACGCATTGTCCAGTCATTTACCAACCATCATGGCATCATTCCCAAATGTAGGGCGTGAGGAAAAAAATAAAAAATCTATCTACGCATATTTGGGGGGTGGGCGTTTTTTTTTGGGTGGTTTAATGTGTTTTTGTGGGTGTGGATTAATGGCATTATATTATAATGGTGTTTATTATATCTTAGGGAGGAGAGGGGGGGGGGGGCTTGTGTGAATAAATATGGGTGTGTGTGCCTGCTGCCTCCTACATTTTCTGTGTGGGTGATTTGGGGTGTTTGGTGAAAAAAAGGGGGGAAATCTGTTGCAGCAAGACAACGACCCGAGGCATACAGCAAAGATAACCAAATCTTTCTTTCGTTCATGCTGAATCAAACCCATGGAATGGCCTCTACAAAGCCCGGATTTGATACCCATCGAGAATTTGTGGCCCATTAACGATTCCCGCGTTGATTAAACCGGAGTTAGAAACAAAAACAACTATTTCGAAGCCCTTGAGAGACCTGGGAAGACCTTGATCCTCAGCACCTACAAAACCTAGTGGAGAGTATGCCGAAAAGTCTGCAAATGGTACTGAAAGCAGGACATATTAGTTTTTTTTTTCAATGCTTTTTTTAACTTAACACAATCATACGATGAGTCCTCTCTGAGCTCAGTCGGTAAAGGCGCAGCTACAAAGCAACACCATGCTGGAGGTGACTTAAATGTGTTGGTCTAACGCCGTACAACAATTCTGCCGAAAACTGTAGAGATCTATGACTTGAAACAGCTGAGATAGACCTCATTTCCCCCGATTAGTGAAAATCCCATAAGCTATGGGTATCGTTCTTTGCATGCTTCTTATGCGCTTCTTTGGTATGGTGGCCCAAAACAAATGAGATAACCGCTCAGAAGAAGTTAGGTAAGTTACAAAGAATCGCCTGTATATCAATGGCAGGGGCAATGAAAAGTACACCATCAGTTGCTTTGGATGGAACCATCTAATAGTTGGTTAGGATGCCCTGCTCAATATACTGTCTTTACATCAGTTAGTGAAACTACGAGCAGCAAAAAGTGCTCTGTTGTTTATTCGCAACAATAGAGTACCAGATGGAGATCTGATAGGATTTGTGAAAATCATGAAGGACTTCAATTTGAACTCAGATATAAAAACAATGGAAGACTGGATACCAACGAAGACCAACTACGTTGTTCCCTTCAAAGTGGTTAAACCGAGGTGTACTTTGAGGATGAAACTTAAAATCTGGGAAATTTCCATGGTAGAATCCAACTGGAATGCCACGGAAACATGCCGGCAAGCAAAAAGGTTCATAAAACCTAGTGCAACAAATTTGAGGCAAAAGGATCTAAAAGTAAAAACTAGTCGGATCACTGGTCACTGCCCTGTAAGTATCACTTAAACAAAATTGGATAAATCGAAGAATCGGTTTTGTTAATTTGAAAATGAAACAGCCGAACATATACATATACGAACATATACAAAGCCGTAAAAATTGAGACCGTAAAGAACGAAACCGGAATGATCGGTATTCGTCTGTACAAATCAAAAACATCAAAACATAAGATATGAATACATTTAGTGAAAGGTTTCAAAGGAAAACATCCTGGATTAGACGTTTAAGAATTAGTTGGCGAGAAAGTAAACGTTGCAAAAACCAACATTTCCCCTAAGGTCGAAGGTTGGAGCCAGTTGGTGTATTTGTTTGATGCTACATAGATTATATTATAAAGGAGTCAAAAAAGTACACTATTTACCGTTCTGTGACCTTATTCCATCAAGAGGCAATGCAAATGAGGCAAAAGAGACGTTTATTTATCATAAGCCAGAAGGTCGTTTAACTGACGGTTCTACAACATAACATTGAATTAAAATATGAACTTACTTTCACAGTTACCAATGCTCTAAACACACATTTTTCAACGTGTGTAGAACATAAATCACATTACGGGCGAGATAAATCTTATTTAAAGCAAGCAGTCATTAGCAGCGGCAATAAAAATGTGTTTTAATTACCACACGCAAAGCTTCCGACACAACCCATTATTCCAACATACTCTCAAACAACCCTTTGACGCTGGCATATCCTTACGCATACGAGCCTCGACTGGCGGCTGGTTTTCAAATGATCCTTTGCCATTGGCAAAAATCCAACCGCCATATGAGAAGATTATCATCTTCTTAATAAATATCTCGTATATATGCAAGAAAATGGCTTTCCGAGGTTAATAATTTAATGGATGTTTGGCAAAAGGTTCACCTATCGCATCGAACCGAGTGGGCATCATTAATATAAATTATTCTCTTGGTGAGAATTTTCCGTATGCCAACATAGCTTTAAAGAGTTGTTGTCACATCGAAACACGAATGTAGGCTAGAGAAGAGGATGATACCTTTTCTCTGTTCGTTGCCTTTGGGCTGTTTTCACAGCTCATTTGCACGCCGTGATTCCGATTTGAAATCGGCTCGGAAAACACTCATTACCCACAAATATCAAAATAACTTCCACCCCTGATTATGAGAAAGGGAGTACCACCTACGCAATCATTTGCTAGGCTACTGTAATAGTCTGGT
This sequence comes from Aedes koreicus, assembly GCA_024533555.2. NCBI lineage: Eukaryota > Metazoa > Arthropoda > Insecta > Diptera > Culicidae > Aedes > Aedes koreicus. The sequence continues at coordinate 39,648 of JAHHFK020001345.1, forward strand.
ACTTTAATTACAATCACGTACCATCGTCATCGTCTATGGAAGCAAACGATGCGGATGAAGAAATTCCGGGGAAAGAAAGCTCGGATCGGAGGAGGTATTGAGTGAGAAAAATGAAGACCCGTGTTTCGGCCGAAGAGATGTCTGACGTTGGGAGCAAATTGCAATGAAATTTCCCACCGGATTAACCCCGCAAAGTATGCCTACCTACACACAGCAGCAACGGGGTGTTTGCTGATTCGCTGAACGAGGGGTGCGACGAATGAGAATGATTGGCGATAAAGGATCCTTTTTTGTTGTTGTTGATTATGTTTCGAAGGCACCATTTGAGGCATCTGGCTATGAACCGATGGAAATTATGATGATATCAGACTTATTTTTTATATAAAATCCAAATGATGAAGGAGATCAATTCTGGTCTGAATTTTCAAAATGTCGGATATGGTTTCGTTAACAATGATTCAAATGTTGTTTTCTCGAAATTATAAGCATTCCCAAGACTCAACACTACAACCAGTAAGAATAATCTCCTCCAACATAATCAGTGTCAAAGTACTAAACGTTTCTGAAGAAAAGGCTTTAGGAACTTCTTTAATGTTCAATGGTTTATTCCAGAATGATCGTCCATACAATATTCGAATATCAGTTGTCTTGCCTAGTCTCCTAGTCTACTATGATTAATTTTTATTATTTTACTACCAAATTTTGGTCACCATGACGTGTCAATGTCCTCATCGATTAAATCATCATCTGAATTCATCAAATTATCAAGAGATAACCACAATTTCATATTTCCCTGAGTGATAGGGAAGGCTGGAAACTTGACATCCCTAAAATTTGAAACGGTGGAAAGGATCTTTGGAAATATATTTTGATTTTCATATGGACTTTTTTTTTTTTTTGCAAAATTAGTAGAAAATTTTTTTTTTGTGGACCACAAAATTTTTCATTTTGTTTGTTGTTTGTTTTTTTTTTTGTTAGTTTTTTTTTTTTTTTTTTTTGTTTGTTTTTTTTGTTTGTTTTTTTTTCTTTTATTTTATTTAGAGGGTGTTCCAATCAAAATTTGGTCAAACAGTTATGGGGTGAGTCGATCAAAGTTTTTATTAATGAGTCATTTTTTTTTTCTTTTTCAAGTTCAGTTAATACTGAATACAAGAAATATATTCAGCTAACTTCCTTTTTACCGAATGCGAATTGCCAGGTCTTTCGTTTAACACCTGCCATAAGATTTTGTACAGTCTCCTTGTCCACTTTATTCGCCGCAGAACGCCAGTTTGCCTTGAACTGTTTCTCGCTCACAACAGCTTTTTGAGTCTTCTTAAGGTTCCGCTTGACGATGGCTCAATATTGTTCGATTGGGCGGAGCTCTGGCGTGTTGGGAGGGTTCTTGTCATTGGGCACCACTTGAACGTTGTTGGCAGCATACCACTCCATGGCCTTTTTTCCGTAATGGCAAGATGCCAAATCCGGCCAAAATAGAACGGAACAATTGTGTCGCTTCAAGAAAGGCAGTAGACGTTTTTGTAGGCACTCGCTCAGATAAATTTCCTGGTTGACGGTTCCGGTCACAATGTAAACGTTGCTCTTCAAGCCACAGGTACAGATGGTCTGCCACACCAGATATTTCTTCGCGAACTTTGACAGTTTAATGTGCTTGAAAATATCTGCCACTTTTCCCCGTCCGGTTGCCGTATAAAATTCCTGACCAGGAAGCTGTTTAAAGTCTGCCTTGACGTAAGTTTCATCGTCCTGTACCACGCAATCAAACTTCGTCAGCATCGTCGTGTACAACTTTCGCGATCGTGCTTTGGCCGACGTGTTTTGTTTATCGTCGCGATTTGGAGTCACCACTTTCTTGTAAGTCGACAGTCCAGCTCGTTTTTTAGCTCTATCCACGGTTGAAGGCGCCACTCCCAGCTTCTTTACGACATCTCGGACGGAGAGGTTGGGGTTCCGGTCGAAACAGCGGGCAACTATTTTTGTCGTCGCTGTGGCCTCCGGCTTACGATTCCCCCCGATCCAGCTTTCCTGGCTGTCGAAAAACGTTCACCTAACACTTTTAATACGTTGGTAACAGTTGATTAAGCCACATTCAACAATTTTGCCAAGTTGGCGTGAGAGTAGTTTGGATTTTCACCATGCACGTGCAAAATTTTGATGCGTTGCTTCTCTTCCTTCGACGACATTTTGATAACTGAAGTTCTAATCTCAAAATCAAAATAGAGGCATGATGCTACACGCACACATCTTCAAAATGAGGGGTGTGTAAAAATTTTTAATGCACGATGAAAGGAAATGCGTCAAGTTTAAGTCGACCAAATTTTGATCGAAACACCCTTTAGTTCAACTTGATTATTATTACTCTGAAAAAAAACCCAAAAAATGTGGAAAATTATAAAAACAATAACAAATAATGGTGGGGGAGAAAAAAAAACTCGTAGTGTTTGTTGTTTTGTGTGGGGGGAGTATAATGGTTATCTTTTATACTTATTAAATAATTGTTTAATTATCTGTATAATTTGTATAAATTAACCACTATGCGGGGGGGGATATAGACTACCAGGTGGATTTGGTTGGGAGTGAGGGGTATGTGGTTTTTTTAATTTTTTTTATATTTAAAAAACAAGAACCTCTATCAGTTATGATTCTTCCTGGTTTGCTATTGTAATTTATATAACTTGAAAAGTGTTTTCGTACTTCTTCTGTATTAGTTGTTTTTGTAGTATAAAACTTAACAAATTAAGTGTATTCATCAAAAACTACGAGAATATATCTGAAGCCACTACTGGAAAGTGACTGAATATGTCCGTTATGGTCTAAAAGAATTGTATTGAAAGGTACATTTCCTATTTCAAAAAAACTTATTTTTTCCCTTCTCTTGGGCTAAAAAACTTTAACAATTAGACATATATTTTTTCATTCACATTTCAGTGCTTTTAAATTTCTATTATTTTTTTTTTTGTCTATAGCAATAGGCCCAGTTTGGTCTTGACAAATTCTAATGACATTATCAATCATCAGTTTGTGAATTACTAATAATGATTTTACTTCATCTTTTCTTAATAATGTGCCATTTTTTAATTCCAAATTTGGAATATTACTATTTTCAAGATGTTGTTTGATGTTTTTTAAATTTTTCATCCAGCTCTTCAGCCAAAATAACATTCCTTTCAATATCCTCTGTTTCTAATACATTTATTTCATTAGCTACAAAACTATTTATAAATAAATTTTTCTTTGTCCTATCTGCCCGATCAAAGCATCTACTTGCCGCATTTTTCCTTCGTCTCTGTATTCCAGAGTATAGTCATAATTTTCTTAAAACAAGGACTATCTTCTTATTTTAGGATTAATTTCTTTTTTAATTAATGTTTAGGACAATGCATTACAATCTGTAAACACTTTGAATGTTCTACCAGAAAGATAATCATGGAAGTGTTTCCAATTCAAAACATTAGAAATTACATTATACTCAAAGTTATCAGTATTTTTACTAGTTAGTTAGATGTTAATTATTATCTTCTTGTTTCTGTAATAAAATAGCTCCAAATCCAAGTGAATTTGCAACAAAAACTTCTCGGAAGATCAGGCAAAAACTTCTCAGAACAATAGGGACCACTTCTGTGTAGTTAAATCAAGAACATCCCAAAAAAACGTGGCTGGGTAGCTCGGTGGTTACCAGTTCTGCTTACTGAGCAGATGTTCGGGAGTTCAATCCCAGGCCCATCCCCTTCCTTACTAATTGTCACTTGCCTCTTCCTATCACCACTAAATTTAAAATAAATAGCAGTCTACTGCGCTTTCATTGATCGCATCACCACTGTGAATTCATGATCTATAAATAACCTGCCTCACTAACACAAATCTATCCTTCCCTTGTCCATTGTGGAGACGCAGAGGTAAACAGAGTCTCTATCCATCGATTGTCTAACTAATCATCCTTCCTCCCTCCCCAAAGACCGTGAGGACGTGGCCGGCGCCGGTACTGATCTATAAATAGAATGAACTAGTGAACTTGTACATTGAAGATGTAAAGCCACTCCCAAGCTCCATCTATGTGATTCTCTGTGCAATTACACTAGTTCTGATCGGTAACGGAGTAGCAACTACGAAACGCACGGCCTTTTTTTTTTTAAAAAAGTTTAAAATACCCAAAAAATTTTGGACAAAAAATCCCCCGAGGGGGGGGGTGGAACTTTCCGAGAAATAGGGAGGGGACCTCTGGGGGTTTGGGGGGGTTTTTTGGGAAAGGGGTCCTCTGCGGGCTTTGGGGAAATTTTTGGGGAAGAATTCTTTTAAATTTTGGGTTTTTTCGGGGGCCGGGGGTCTTTCCCCCAAATTATAAAGGAAGTTCTTCTGAGATAAACAACAAAAAATCCGGGGGGAGGTTAAGAATGAAACCACAAAGAACAACACCACCTATTTTTTCAAAAAAATTTCAGAATATTTCCACAAAACGCGCGGGGACATCTCCGCAGTTTTCTGAAAATTCCCAAAAATTTTTGAAGCTTCTTAGAAGTGCTAGACCCAACAAACATCAATGCTGGATAACTGTTTGTTCAAACAAATTTGGAGAAATTGTTCAGCTTTTTCTTCTAGAAAGCTTAATAACTTCACCAAATTTGTTTGAACTAGCGGTTATTCGATACTGATGTTTGTTGGGGAGGGCTTTTCCGAAGTTCAGAAGAGAACATTTAACAATTTCGGAATAAGGCTTTCGTGAAGTTCAGGAAGAAACCTCTCCAAAGAACAGAAAGAAACCTTAAAGAGTGATAGGGATTACTTCATAATAGTTTGAACAAAATTTTCTAAGAAATTTCTGAAGTTCCGGAGAAAAATTCCCAGAAGTTCAAAAGAAAATTTTTCTCGGAGTTCAGAAACTTTTCAGAAGTTTAGAAAGAATAAGTGTCGGAAAAAAAAACTTCCCTGAGTTTCAGGAAGAAACTTACCAGAGAGGGCACCTATAAATTAAAAAACGAATTCCTCAAAAATTTCAGGAAAGAACTACTTTGAAGGTCAGGAGAGGAATTCCCAAAGGTTCCGAAGGAAACTTTACAAAACTTTAGTTGGAACTACCCAGAAGTGTTAGCTTTCCTGAGAGCTTTCTCGAGGCTTAGAAGTTCCAAAAAGTTCAGGAAGATACTTCTCAGAAGAAAAAGAAGTAGTATAGGAGGTTCGTCGTAGTAGTTCAAGCAAGAATTTCCCAGAAATTCTGGAATAAACTTTCCTGAAGCTCAGGAGAAAACTTCTTTGATGTTCAGAAGAGAATTTCTCAGAAGTTCAGGAAGAATTTTTCAATAAATATAAGAAGATTTTTGTTGAAATTTTGGAGAAAACTTTCCCAAAGTTTTGGTGAAATTTTCCTCACGGTTAAGGACGGGTAAAGTGACCAGACGTCCCGCGTTTTGCGGTATAGTTCCGCTTTTCTAAAAAATGTCCCGCGTCCAAATGCGTCCCGCGAAATGTCCCGCGTTCATCCTAAGCCAGCGAAATGTCCTGCGATTTGGTATTCATTAATATGCTTTTCACTTTATCAAGGTCATGTCAAAGCTTCAACATAAGCAATGTTAGTTCAAAGCACTGTTCACATCTTTTTTTATATTTTCAAAAACTTGTGACATCTCTAAATGCGTTTGAAAGCTACTGTCATGGATTGACCTCACGAACACTATCGTGGCATCAAGAAATCCATCTTCCTATTCTTCATTACACTGAAAATTTATTTTCGTTAAAAAGCTTTCACTCGTTTCGTAAACATGGATTTTGTTCATAGAACAAATGTCTCGAATATTGTATGAAACATTCATATTGCTTTTTATCTGGCGAAATGCTATCATTACACCTTTTTGTTTCATGCACGAAATGAAATTCGTGACGATCAACCAATCACTGTTTCTCTTTAATCGTACTCATGCAAAAAGATGTTGCTGCTGGGGTGCGCGGAAATAATATATCTATCCCAACATACAAATTAAAGCACTGTCGAGAGTTATAGTATCAGTGCTTTCCAAAAATATTGGATCGAATCCCATGTCAGAAGTATTAAAAAACGGTGGTTGCGCTTTTTTTTCAATCACATTTCGAGTCGATAAAGTCTGTCAATCATTCAAGCAACCACCAGAAAGACGTTTCTTTTTATTTTGTGACAATATGTTCGTAGTTCTTTGTATTATTTTCGTACAATGCACGAATGCTCTTTCTGTGTGAACAAATGCTTCATACTTTTGACAGTTGCGCATGTGCTATTAATTACGAAGGTAGCTTCATAAATAGTACAAATCAGTTTCGTTGCAGAAAACAACGAACAGATTTGTTAGTTCTACCTTGGATTTCGTAATATAAACTAAAATTAATTTTCAGTGTAGTTGAAACAGCAGTTGTCTTTTTTCAACCTGCATAAGCGATGTGTTTGTGAAAAAGAGCTCGTGAGGATGATTAGTCAGTGTGTTTAATTTTTCAACCGGCGCAAATCTGTTAAACATTATCCTTGTTTGTATCAAGTGCAGCAAGACTGTGGCAACAGTTTTAGTATATACAGTGTGATGTTTCGAATTCAGCTAGGAAAACTTGAGAAATTATTATTGATTGTGCAAGGTATGTACATAAAACTTGATATTGTTATATTTTGTTAAGAATACGGTTCTGTAGGCGACCTCTCAGCGACTTCAACCATGTCGAAAAAACGCCAGTGCTTGTTTTCGGACGACCTGAAAAAGGAATTTCCATTCCTGAAAAAGGCGAAGACCGTTGGCAGCGTTTACTGTGAGACTTACAGCAGCGAGTTTTCCATCGGATCAGGAGGTAAAACCGATGTTAAAAGGCACACGACCACGGAAAAACATAAGCGCGCCCTAGGAGCGGCTGCCACATCGTCAAAAGTAAGCAACTTTTTTCGAAAAGGAGAATTCGGTTTTAAGGAACAGCAGCTTGCTCATGCTGAGGTTGTTTTAACCTATCACACCGTCATGCACAGTCAGTCATTCCGATCACTGGATTGCACATCCAAGCTTGTTCGTGCGCTTTTAGAGCCAAAACTCTCTTGCGGTCGCACCAAAACAGAAGCGATTGCTAAAAATGTCCTGGCTCCATATTCGTTTATCAGATATCAACATGTATGGACTACATCAATTTTCTAACAATCTTCTCCGACGTTTCAAATCACAAGGAAAAAAAGTTGTTCCCCTCTGTAATTAGATATTTTGATTACAAACGTGGAATTCAGGTGCAGACAACGCCAACACAAATTTTGGTGGTCTCTATAGAAAGGGTACGAAAAACGTGTATTGCAAGCTAAAGGATCAGCTACAGAGACCGATTTTGGGTGTTGGATGCGCTGCACATATCGTTCACAACACAATTCAGGCGGCGGCAGATCAACTTTTCGTGGATATTGAGGGTATTGTCGTTAAAATCTACAGTCATTTTTTTGTTTCTCTCTCTCTCTCTCTCTCTCTCTCTCTTGCACTGATGTGATTTAGATGTTGCATAAGTGTGCAAGTGTCAAACATCAAATATATTCATGGTTGCCAATAAGCATAAATTTTCGATGGTAGTATTGACAGATAATTTGAACACAGAAACAACTTCCGACACATTGAAACACAAACACAACGTGACAGAGTGACTTACCACCTTTAAAATAAAATAAAAATCCCCGGTTATGAAAAATTTCCCCATTAGGGTACTAGAAGGCAAGGGATAGCTTTGAATGCTTAACCAGAAGGCCAGACAACTTCGAGATAAAATCGTTGAAGTGAGATCGATCACTGCATATCTAAACAGCAACTTTTGAAAATTAAATGTTTGATGAAATAATGCTGTCAATCGCTAACTTCAGGCATAAATAAGTTGCTTATAACTAGATAATAACTCCTCTTCTGAATTATCTTTGAAATAGATAGCGACATTTTTCCACATATTAATTTATAACTTGCTCGAAAAATACTTGAAATTGCAACTTTGTAACAGTGTTTCAATGAGGTTTTCTGAATAACAAAAACATAGGGGCTTACGGTTGTCACCTTCACTATCACTTTCACTTCACTTAGACATCACCTCACTTTTTTATGCTATTACTGGTATCACCGTGATTAAAAATGAACTCCGTGAGGTGGAAGTGATAGTGAAGTGAAAATCGTAGTAGCCCTCAGAAAATCTACGGTTTGCGTCACTTTTTTCAGTGGCGTGATTGTGCCATTGCAACCATAATAACACCGTGTTCCTCGGAATCGTCACCTCTGATGAACTCTTCCATATTTTTTCACTTGGGTGACATTTGTAAAAAAGTTTTTCTGTTTTCACTTCGTTTTCACCGTGCAGTGAAAACCGTTATAAGCCCCGTTATTACGTAAAAGTTCTATGACTTTTTCATAAACTTTGCCTTTTTCAAAAAATGATAATCTTCTTGGTTCAAAGTGAAAATGAGTACATGTTCTTAAAGAGATTTTCATTTCATATTTTGAATAAGGCTGAGTAGGTTTGTTGTTATATAAATAATATGTTCTCAAAATATCCAAATACTTTGCCAATTGATCGCTACTTACACTACCAACATTTTTTATTATAGAGTCTTCGACAGAATTAACATGTTCTACTTCATTTCCATTTTCAGCCATCACCTTCTCAATAACAGGTTTGTGGGAAATTGTAATGCCGCTTCTCTTGTTACACAAGTCTCGGGACCTACGAGATTTCGTCCACTGAATACGCCCTCGATCTCTAAACAAGTAGCTTAAGCGCCACCTCCTAAGATGACTACTCGTCGAGGTTAGTTTGCCCGGCAGAACCCCAACCTCTGGGTGGGTTTAGTTATAGCAAAGACCTATGTTTAAGGTATGGGTGATTCAACAGATTGAAACCCCATGAGGGTTGGAGATCCTCCCGGAAAATCTACTTCCAAAGAAAAAGAAACCCGTGGTAACCGTCTTCTAACCGACTAACTACACTACAAGCCACGTTTATCATAAAACAGGATATTAGATATTATCTTCAAAATATGGTAGAAATAAATTATTTGTTGCTTTGCAAACCAGCTCTCCTCGATGACCTAGATGGCCAGGTCCTGCTGGACTCGCAGCTGCTGCCGTCGGCACTCGTCCACATCAACCCGGCCATCGCCGACGTGTCGGAAACCTTCCGGTAGTAACATGATATCTGTGTCTAAGACACTCTTCTTGCACCGATTAATTTACAAACTAGGCCTGCACACCGAATCGAAATTCACTTTGGCACGGTTGTGGTGTTTTTCTCTAAATTCTAATTCTAGATATTTGCACTTGGTTGCAGGATACAGAATCAATAAGAATAATAAACTCGCTTATGACCTCTAACTTTACACGGTTGCTAAACAATACACACTATCTTCCCTCACAATACCCGCGAACGACGACACTTTGGACCTGAGCTCGCTTGAGGAAAAATCACCAACACACAACAGCGCAATTGATTGTATGAAGTTTTTTGAAAGAATCGCGAGCAAGGCGCGATCCCGCTACACGCAACACTCTTCTAACTTCAGCTCACCGGAACCAATTGCACACGCACACTAGTAATCCGCGACGCAGAACAACGCGACGCGCCACGAGGTGCTACTGCCGCAGTCGTCATACTAGATGATAACGTTGTTGTTGTTGTAGCCGCCGATGCGATGCAAACTACTGCCAACACACACAACCACCTACCTCTCAATCTTTACGTTCTGATGAATCGCATCCAGGATGGGCGTAAAAAAATTCAATCCATCAAACTCACACCAACACCACTGCGCTTCTCCCACAAAGTACAAACGCGAGCGACAGACAGAGAGAGAGAGAGCTATCAGTTCAGCGGGAGAGGGAGAACATTTTCAGCAAGAAAACTCCTCTTCACTGCCAATGGGGCTGAGAACCAAGCAAAAAAATATATATTTTCTCCACTTTTCCAAACTGTTTAGCGACGGAAAATATCACTTCCACAACGTACGCGATTTCTGCTAGCCTGGAGAACACTTTTTAGGCGCTTTGTTTCATGTGTGTCACAATACTTGTGATATGTTCAACGTTTTCTTTGATCGATTAAATAATCCAGAATAGTCCCTTAAGTTTGTTTTTGTTGATCTGGCAAAGGAAGACCTCTTCCGAAATTTCCCAAATCTTCAACTTCTGAAGGTTTCTGACTCTTAAGGAACATCTTAAGGAAACTTTAACTCTATCCCACTTTGAATTTAAGAAAAGGCTCTAGGTACTTCTCTACTCTTCAATGGTTTATTCGAGATTAATCGTCTATACAATATTCGAATGTCAGTTGTCTTGCCTAGTCTCCTAGCCTACTATGATTTATTTTTATTATTTTATTACCACAGTTTCGAGAAACCCAAGTTTGAATCTTGGTTTAAAAAATCAGATTGGATTTACTTCATATCAAAAGTCTTTAAAAATGTTGTGGAAACCTAGCAACTTACTTAGTAGAATTCAATAACATTCGAAAAGTTTTATTATTTTCATTTGATGGTGACACTAAATTTAAAATTATATTTTATTGAATAATATGAACCCTGATTGTCAATGTTGGCTCTAGACAAGGCGGTAAAACCCAATGAGAGGAATGTAATCCAATTTATAAAAAGATTTGGACGAAATTTTTACAATTCAAGCACCCCTTGCTACACAATATCATTCAAGGTTGTATTATTTTGGGCGATCTAGAGAAGGAAAAAAAAGAAGAAGGGGGAGCAAATTCTTATAGGAGAAACGCACCAGTAATTTTCCTACTCCTATTTTGGTGATGTTTTGACGCTACTTTACGATTTTTACAGATCAAAGATCTTAGCTTGTGTTAAGGTTGTTAATCTAAATTCTAATAGCCGGACTCAACATTCACTTTACTTGCAAAATACACGAATATTACGATATAATCGCTTTTCTAAGGTAGGACAAACGAGGAAACTACCGGCGCACTTACCCTACTCGATTTTTCCACACTAACCACAAGAAATTAAAAGATTTTCCTGGCTGGAAAAGGCAATAGCACGATATAGGAATGAAATAAAATAAAACGAAATTGCATTTACCAGCGTCAGCCGGCGATGATCCGAGAAAGGGTTTGGGAATAATCAAACCCACATCATTACCGTCATCAGCAAGCCAAGTCTTGGGCTGAGCACGGAAAACCCAATTAACTTTCGATATTCAGGGCATTCGGAAAATTGCACGAGCAGTCACTTAGTGTAAAGACGGAATAGAGAGAAATTGATGATGTTGGAAAATTACTCGATAGGTAATCAACCGCACTGTCAGATTTGATTAAACGAACGTTTGAGCAGATGATTGAGATATTGTGAATGATGAAGAAGAACTTGCTTGTGGACTGTTAGCAAAAAAAAAACTAATTGTTTCGGCCAAAGTTCATTCCGTTTCTTAACTTAGGTTTATTAGTTTTTAAACGACAATTCCTCCGAAAACTGTGTCCGTCGTGCTGCAAGCAAACGTAAATATTCCAACATTTCCGCACTGCTTTGGGAACAGTTTCCTCCGGAATGGAATGGCAGCGATATTAAATTCATAAAAACGCGACTTTTATTAGCGTTTAACTAGCAGAAACTTTTTAAACTTGCGTTACGCTTGGTCCCCAAGCGGTCGTACAACCCCTTTCATCGAAAAAGTTGTAAGACAAGGGAAAGTTTCCTTATTTTTTTTTTATGCTGGTTTGGCTCTTCCCCACTCGCTGACGAAGAAAGTTGGACAGTCAGCGTGGTTCCGTTTACCGGAAAAATTCACACAAAAAAAAGGGTTGAGGTGACGAAGAAATCTGTATTTAATTAGTTTAGTCACTCGTCAAAAGGTAATTTTCGGTGCTAATTTGAACTGACAGCATGAACGTCCATCTGGGGACGGCTGGTAGTAGAGTACCCCCTGGGGATGGTTCTGAAGGGTTAGATTTTTTTCTTGATGAAATGAATAGAATAAATTGTTGTTATGTTAGTCAGTATTACAAATGGATATTTTACACATATCTATCCACAACAGAAATCCAAATGGTAATTCAGTAGAGGCTGATGGTTTTTAACTCCCTGTTCCGTTATTGGATCAACTAATGCATCTACAATAATCAGTAATAGTCCTTTCTTCTTCTATTCGCTTATCAGATACCTTTTAATCTGTACAGTATACTTTTTTATGGGACCTATGTTTTTTAACGGCCTTTTATCATTGAAAATCAATATAAAAAAGAAGTTAAATAATCATTTCACCCCATATGCGCCCACTATTTTTACTTTGGTGAATACCTATTTGTCCCTCTATTGCCCAATTTAATGTTTCTCTTCTGTGGTGAGTTTCACGTTAACTAAATAGCTCTTCACTCGTATGAAAAAATCCCTTAAAAACTGGTATATCATCTGACCGACAAAATTTCTCATGATCTATACGATAAATCTAAAGTTAGAAGTAGTGCGCTGGAATCGCTCAGAGATCCACTAGACAGCGCAATTCTTCCGACGCACTATGGTACATATAGTCGAATTTCGCGACAAAAATCGATAGCTCGAAAACCATTAACTTTAGACATATGGGGTCTCTGAAAGATTTAATTTAAAAAAAAAGATCTATCTTTTGGTTTGAGTGGAGATTAGAGGGGTCCTTTTATGGTCAAAATAAAAATTCTTACTTTTAATTCTCATGATTTAGAAGAATTGTTGCTCCTAAAGAATTGTAAATAATTTAATTTAATGAAACTTTGCTGTAAAAACCTAACTTCTATCTCATCTACGTTTCGTTTTATAACCGGTTTTCTAACTGTCCTTAGGGTGGGACCTAAAAAAACAGTTTTTTGCTGTATTTTTTTTTTTTCAATGTGAAGTTGAAAACGATGTTTAAATGACGTTTAGGACATAAAAGGACGCACATTTTGAAGATACAAGATGGTTGCTAGTTATTGTATAAAAAAAGTTATAGAGGTTGACGTGTAAAAAAACGTTTTTTAAAGATATCTTACTCACTTATTTTCAAATATTTGCAAACACGGATTACGTGAACTGAAAGTAAAAACTTTCATCTACAAGACCTATGCAAAATTGTTTGTCTCTTTTGACCCCTTGTGGAGCAAAACTCATTTTAAAATTGGTCGTGTTGCATTATTTCTGCATAACTTTCGATCTGCAGCATCAAAAATTATCATCTAAGTGCCTAACAACGTGAGATTTTTATGAAAATGTTTATATTTTTATGTTAACCCATCTTCATTTATTTATTAATATTTATATCACAGACAAACAGACATAATACATTGAAAATTTTGCACTACCAATTATCGTCATTAACGCAGCTGCACCATCTATTGAACACACTGTAATGGGTGATAAAGCTGAACAGATGGGGGTAGTGTGCTAACGTCAATTGTGGGTTAGCTATGGTCCTCACAAGTTCCTACCTCATGCTTCCACGGGTCAAGGGATGACAAAGACCGCCAGCTAAGGGTTGCGTACTTAGCTGGTAGTGCAGCCTGGGCACTGTTGTCCTTCTGACTTCTGCTAGATCGAGGAGGTGCGTGCTGAGCGTCTGTCCACCAAGGAGGTGCGGCTCAAACAGCGTCTGTCCTGGCATCCAGCGGTTGAGTAAGAAACGCTGTATCGCGTCAACTATACATTAGGTGGCAGTCGCACCAAGGCGATGTAGGCAGCGTGACCACGGTAAAGTAGCATGCTGAAATCTTACCCTACCACGGAAAATGGAAGTATTCTTTATACGGTATATAATTTCAGATCATCCATAGAATTCCCGGGTATTGTATAATAATTTTGAATTGTTTTCTTCCCCTGTGGCTATGATAATGCAAGTCCGTCTACAATTGCAGCAGGATCAGCAGACATGCAGACATTACAAATTTAATTTTTTTTATTATTTTATATTATAACATCCCTTCACAATATTTTTTATGGTATTTTCAGCTTCGCATTTGCATCGTTGTATGTTTTGGCCCACCTAACTAACGTTATGTATTTGAAAAGAGGATGGTTTTTTCCTTTTTTTTAAGAGAGAGAGGATTATAGGAACATTGTTTATGATCCTACATTTTCTATTTTACAGACATAAAGAATCATGTATGGGCCCAGTAGGAAAAAAGAGTTATCGAAGAATTTCCTGTCATTTATTTTGATTTTTTTTCGTTTTGGATTTATTGAGTTTCCGTTTTTGGGCAGTAATCATACCTTACCTTACCAATCAGACTAAGGCCGGTGTGGCCTCTGCTGTACACAGAAGTTGTTTCCATTGTAATCGGTCCATGGCTGTACCTCGCCAGCCTCGCTGTCTGCGGAGGGTCCGCAGATCGCCTTCTACTTGATCAATCCACCTTGCTCGTTGCGCGCCTCTTCTTCTTGTACCTGTCGGTTCGTTTTCGAGAACCATTTTCACAGGGCTGTCGTCCGACATTCTTACGACATGCCCAGCCCATCGTAGTCGACCGATTTTTGCGATGTGTACGATGGGAGGTTCTCCCAGCAACTGGTGCAATTCGTGGTTCATTCGCCTCCTCCACGTTCCGTCTTCCATCTGCACTCCACCGTAGATCGTACGCAGCACCTTCAGTTCAAAGACTCCAAGGGTGCGTTGGTCCTCCACTAGCAATGTCCATGAGAACTACCGGTCTAATTAATGTCTTGTAGATGGTCAACTTTGTGGTCGGCAGTAATCATACTCATATGAAATTGAATTCGCGTAATTGTTTGCTTAAATTTTCTTTGCTATTTTGCTAGACTGTCAGGTGATCAACTTTATTTCATTATATCACGTTTGAATTTTCGCTATTTTGGAGTTTTAATCATCTAACATCGCAGCGGAAGAGGCAAATAGCGGCATTTGATTATTATATGTACATTATGTAGTATTTCTTTACAACTCATACAACAAACCGGATTTAGGCGGTATCTGGCTTTAACATGAAACAAACCTTCAATTTATGACATCTAGCATTCCATGTATGTCCAGTATATAACGCAGAAAATTACAGCTGTGACAGGCTTTTGAAAATTACGGAATCTGTGGTAGGCTTTTGCACTTATTGCTGAATGTGTTTTTCATTTCCGGTTTGCAAATGGACTTTTAACCCATTCTGAGCTGATCTGATTCATGCAGCGCAGTGTATCATTTGGCTAGTGTTTGATTTTACAGTTCAATCTTTGTTATTACTTCATCATAACTTACAATAAAGGGTGATACGGTCAAAATTTGGTCAAGGGAAAACGCGTGTAAATCGGTGAAATCGTTTATTTAAAAAATCAAATTAAGTTTCTTTTTCAAGTTCAATTAGTATAAAATTCAGGAAAAATATTCAGTTAGGCTTCCGCTTTTCCAAATCCGAATTGCCGGGCCTTACGCTTGACCCCTGCCATCAGATTTTGTACAGCCACCTTGTCCACCTTCTTCGCCGCAGAAAGCCAGTTTGCCTTGAACTGCTGCTCGTCCTTAGCAGTTTTTTTGGTCTTCTTTAGGTTCCGCTTGACAATAGCCCAGTATTTCTCAATTGGGCGGAGCTCTGGCGTGTTGGGAGGGTTCTTGTCCTTGGGAACCACCTGCACGTTGTTGGCGGCGTACCACTCCATGGCCTTTTTACCGTAATGGCAAGATGCCAAATCCGGCCAAAACAGTACGGAACAACCGTGTTTCTTCAGGAAAGGCAGCAGACGTTTATTCAAACACTCTTTCACGTAAATTTCTTGGTTGACAGTCCCGGAAGCTATGAAAATGCTGCTTTTCAAGCCACAGGTACAGATGGCTTGCCAAACCATATATTTCTTTGCGAACTTTGACAGTTTCGTGTGCTTTCCCCTTCCTTTTGCCGTATAAAACTCCTGTCCCGGAAGCTGCTTGTAGTCGGCTTTGACGTAGGTTTCGTCGTCCATTACCACGCAGTCAAACCTCGTCAGCATCGTCGTGTACAGCCTCCGGGATCGCGCTTTGGCCGTCGTATTTTGTTTATCATCGCGATTTGGAGTCACTACCTTCTTGTAAGTCGATAGTCCGGCTCGTTTTATGGCTCGATGCACGGTTGTAGACGATACACCCAGCTTATTTGCGGCATCTCGGAGAGATAGGTTAGGGTTTCGCTTGAAACTACCGGCAACTCTCTTTGTCGTCTCAGCGGCTTCCGGTTTTCGATTTCCCCCCGATCCAGACTTCCTGGCTGTCGACAAACGTTCCCCAAACACTTTAATTACATTTGTAACGGTTGATTTGGCAACTTTTAGCGATTTTGCCAACTTTGCGTGCGAGTAGCTCGGATTTTCGCGATGCGCGAGCAAAATTTTGATACGCTGCTCTTCTTGCTTGGACGGCATTTTGACAACTGAAGAGTGAATTCCAAAATCAAAATAGGAGCAACATTCTACACACACACACCTTCAAAATGAGGGGTGTTCAGGTTTTTTAAATGCAAAATTGAAAGAAATACGTCAAGTTGATATTGACCAAATTTTGACCATATCGCCCCTTACCATTATATTTGGTAATATTGTTTTACTGATTTTGCTTCATAGATGATTTAAACATTACTTATTGTTTTTTTTTGCCCATTTATCTTAAACTCCCTTCGAAATAAATCTTCCCATTTCTAACTCGGTAGCAATAACTATTGGGTCAGCAAAAATAAAAGCAGATTGCTGTTATAAAATCAGCATCAAGTAGCAAATAGTGACCATGGCAACAGTAAATTAAGATGTATAAATGTTTGTTTTGTAAAATTTCAATAGATTTAATAAACTTTTTCAGGATACCTCAAATCAAGATTTTGGTGAAATGCTGCTATCGCTGAAAACGAACAAAAACGTGCTTAGGCGCGAACCATAGAACTCTATACTTTAACCTTCTTTAGGTGTCAATATGACCCAGAATGGATTTAAAAAATGCAATAATTTCTAGTATAAGCATCTAGACGTTTGAATTTTCTTGACTTTTCCTAAATCATAAAAGTTACGTTTCTGCATCGAACCAATTTTTTTTTGACATTTCTGAAGGGCTGCTAAAAAAAGTTACGAATAAGGTGTTTGGGGTCATATTGACCCGGATTTCAAACTCACATTGTGGAAACTATATATATAAAATTTTTAAGTTTTTGAAGTCAAAATTCTTATAAGAGTCCCAATTTTCGGTTTTTGGTGAGTACTGCCATCTTTTGCCAATTTCGGCCACAAGAGTTCTGTGCCGGAAGAGGGCATGTTATGCCACGATCCGTGAGGCGATGACAGATACAAATTTTCATCGGAACATGCATTTCGATGGCTCAAATTTCATGATTCTTCATGAATAGACTACTTCTAGCTTTGAAATAGACCAATAACCATATTGGCCATTCCGGGACAATTCGGATGCCCCGGAGGAATCGTTTAAGAGAGGACAAATGAAAAATTTTCACCGAAACATGCCTTTCGACGGCTCAAACTTCATGATTTTTTATAGGTAGTCTAATTCTAGCCTAGAAATGGACCAATGACCATATTCGCCATTCCGAGACAATCCGGATATTACGGGCAAACCGTTCAGGAGGAGACAAATGCGGACTTTCACCGAAACATGCCTTTCGACGGCTCAAACTTCATGATTTTGTATAATTAGTCTACTTCTAGCCTTGGAATGGCCAATGACTATATTGACCATTTCGGGACAATCCAGATGCCTCGGAGATACCGTTTAGGAGGGGACAAATACATATTTTTGCCGAAACATGCCTTTCTACGGCTCAAACTTCATGATTTTGGTTGAGTAGTCTACTTCTAGCCTTGAAATTGATCAATGACCATATTGGCCATTCTGGGACAACCCAGATGCCCTGGAAGAACACATATAGAGGGAAAAAATACAGATTTTCACCGAAACATGACTTTCGACGGCTCAAACTTCATGATTTTTCATAAGTAGCACACGTTCAGCCTTGAAATGGACCTATGACCATTTAAGTGACTCTGGGACAATCCAGATGGCCCGGGGGAACCATTTATGCCTTTTGAACGGCTCACACTTCATGATTTTTTGTTAACAATCTACTTCTAGTAATTAAATGGTCGAATGACCATATTGACCATTCCTGGACAACCCAGAACTCCGAGGGAACCCTTTAGAAGCAGACAACTACGGTTTTTCGTCGAACCTTGCCGGAAACCCGAATTAATCCATCGATGGTGAGACTGAACCCTTCTTACACTTCACCAGAATTACGAACTCAAATGTGGCCAATATTGTACTGGATCCATATTGTCATCAGAAATTCCAGGAAGATCCTGGAATATTCGATATGTCATACATTCAGTTTATAAAATGAACTATTTGTCAATCCTGAACGTATTGTTCATCGATGTGATTAAAATATTGCCATTAATAGTCTTTAACGACCTGTTTATGTTAGTTATATAAAAGGGGAAATCGCATAAATATTAGAAATTTCATATAAACAGTCCATAGAATAAATTATTAGATAATCTAAGCGTCAATTTTGATTATCGATATGGATTCAAGATACTTTATAAATACATGTTCGTTGAAAACTGTGTAGTTATAGTGAATGGAGACTTTGTGTAATTTTCGAACATACTCGTTGCAGTTCAAAACCAGACCACTCGAGCCAATCGATCCTGCACTAATTCTATAGAGTCGCATAGTGTGGCTAGTTCGCTGTATGTGTTATATAACGCAATATATAGCAAGAATAGAATGCAAGTGGCATCAATTGGGGTGAGTGGTCTTGTTCGGTTTTGAACTGCAACGAGTATATTTTCATCTCACAATTATATGCTCTCAGGTATTGATCAAATCTCCATGAAGGATTATCTAATCATTATGAAATTTTGACCAGTTATTTGAAAATTTTATAGCTTTAATTTGGCACCAAAACCAAAACTTAAATCGGTACACAAATAGCTCAGTATGTAATCGGAGACAAAACTGTTTGATTAATATTATAATAGGCCGTAAAGTACTGTTTCGTTCATATCTTCGTAACGAAATGTCTGAATGAGAAAAAAAAATCAATAGCGTTCTATGGTAATTTCGTAGCCAACAAAACTGTAGCCAAAAAAACCGTAGCCAACTGGTTCACAAATGGCTGAGAAACCGAATTGACATTATTTGTAACGCACACCCACACCCACCCACACACCCACACACCCCCACACACACACACACACACACACACACACACACACACACACACACACACACACACACACACACACACACACAACACACACACACACACACACACACACACACACACACACACACACACACACACACACACACACACACACACACACACACAAACACACACACAAACACAAACACACACACACACACACACACACACACACACACACACACACACAGATGTGCTCAGTTCGTTGAGCTGAGTCAAATGGTATATGACACTCGGCCTCGGATAAAAAGTCGAGTTTTCAAGCGATCTTAATACCCATCTTTTGGTGTAAGAAGGATAAAAATAACATGCCCTCTTCCTGCACAGAATCCTTGTGGCCAAAAGGGGAAAATGGGGGTAGCATCACCAGAAACTGAAAATTGAGACTCTAATAAGCATTTTGACTTCAAAAACTTTAAATTTGGTCATATATATTTTTCACAATTTGAATTTGAAATCCGGGTCAATATGACCCGAAGCACCTTATTCGTCACAAAATGTTAACACCCAAAGAAGGTTAGTAAGAGTGCTGTCACTCACAAAGGGTTTAAATAGCGAAAACTTAAAAAAAAAAACTCGATTCATAGCCAACAAAACAAACAAAGACAACTGTAAAAACAACGAATACTTCATCATTTCTCAATAGTGATGAAGTAACTCGACATGCACTAAACAAAGGATGCTGGTTATACAGGGACGGACAAAACAATAAGACCACAGCATAGAGCAATTTTCATGCATGCGTCGTAACCGCCAATTTGAATTAAACGTATGCGACACCAAGTGGCGAGCACATGTACTAACTTGACATGAGATTCCACAAGCTTTTCAGCCTCGGAAATAAACATTCCAAGCCAGACGCATCGAAAGCTGCTTAAGGACCAAAAAACGTGCGACAAAAGTATAAGACCACTTCCACATTTCATCTGATTTTGTAGCAAATACCGTCGTTCCTCTGAAGTAAGTTGTTTATCGATGAGTCGTATTATTCTTCATCATATTGTTCATCTAACAAGACATCATATTTCGTCAGTTCTAGGAAAAATTCAGCAAAAATGGGCCGAAGTTATCACTGCACAGAGAATCAAAGGATTCATATCCGGCAAATGGCGAAAGAAGGAAAAACTCAACGAGAAATTGCTGCATTCTTAGGACGGTCCAAAAAATTTGTTTGCAATGCTCTCCGTGACCCGAAACCACGAGTGGGAACTGGACGTCCCCGGAAAACTACCTCTAAGGACGACGGCCACATAAAACGACTTTCTAGCATTGATCCATTCAAGTCAGCAACGAAGATCAAAGAAGAGCTGAACTTATCCGTGAGTTCCAGGACAGTTCAGCGACGGCTTGTTGAGAAGAATCTGATTGGAAGAAGTCCTAGGAAAGTTCCAATGCTCACACGAAAGCATCTCCAGGCCCGTCTAAAATTTGCTAGAGAACATCTGGACTGGATCGGACCCGAAAATAGTAAGAAATGGCGGAACATCCTTTGGTCAGATGAAACAAAAGTGAATTTAATCGGATCTGATGGAAAACGCTGGGTTCGCCGACCTGTTAATTCAGCACAACAAAAACATTTAAACATGGAGGAGGTAATATCATGGTCTGGGGATGCTTCTCCTGGTACGGTGTTGGTCCACTCTTTTGGATAAAAAAGATAATGGACCAGTACGTTTACGCTGAGATCATGGAGAATGTAATGCTACCTCATGCTGACTGGGAATTGCCATTGAAATGGCAATTTATGCAAGATAATGATCCTAAGCATACTGCCCGTACTGTGAAGCAATGGTTTGAGGATCACAAAATTGATGTTATACAATGGCCGGCACAATCCCCGGATCTCAATCCGATAGAAAATCTTTGGCAGATAGTCAAAAAGTCGGTGAATCCTTTAAAATCGAAAAATAAGGAAGAACTATGGAGCAAAATTCAGGAAGCATGGTATGCCATCCCTGCCAGCACATGTCGAAACCTCGTGGAGTCAATGCCGAAGAGAGTGCGAGAAGTGATCCGGAATAATGGTTATACCACTAAATACTAATGATCAAAGCTGATGGAAACGATTTTTTGAATGAATTAACGAGTGGTCTTATTTTATTGTCGCATCATTTTCTTACTTTTCTATGCTGGAAGGGCAGTTTTTTTTTCTCTATTGTTTTTATTACTTTCAAACCATTTTGTTTTGTTGAGTTATTAAATAAACTATTATTTTAAGTTGAAATTATTAAATGTTTTGCTTTATTGATTGAGCCCTGCAACTGCATCTTTTACAATGAGCGGTGGTCTTATTGTTTTGTCCGTCACTGTACTACAATAGATCAAATTACTGGTCGCAGTGGTTTAGGTCCCAAACAGAGGAAAAAACAAGCAGAGATTGTGTGCACAAGTTTTAGGGCCAAAATGCGATGCGCAAGTTGAAAAATACGTTGAAATTTTTTGAAGATGTACTAGCAGCAACTAATTAAATAAAACAAAAAAAACCACCAAAAAAATTATAATACGTGGTGATTAAAGGGCGAACACGAAATTATTGCGACACCGAAAATGTCATGCCAATTTTCTTATAATGTTTAGAATCAAACCAAAATTATAGGGTAGTTTTATACTTTTTTTTACTTTAAAAATCAAAAGAAAAGTTAATCGATGGAGCCATGAGTGTAAAATTGAACGCATTTTCGCTTGATGCCCTCCATCAAAGTCTTTACAGTGTCATCCGGTACCAGTTACTCAGTTTTTTTTTCCATTTTCTTAACATGTCCTTCTCGTCTTTGACTGTCTTCTTGCTCTTCCGAAGTTCCCGCTTCATCATTGCCCAGTACTACTCCACCGGGCGCAACTCCGGACAGTTTGGCGGATTCATGTCCTTTGGAACAAAATGGACAGAATTGGCCTCATACCACTCCAGGACACTTTTAGAATAGTGGCATGATGCCAAATCTGGCCAAAATAGCGGAGCTTCGTCGTGCTGCTGCAAGAACGGCAAAAGGCGCTTCTCGAGGCACTCAGATTTGTAGATCTCGCCATTTCCTGTGCCCTTTGTCACGAAAGGCTCACTCCTCAGTCCGCAAGAGCAGATGGCCTGCCAAATGAGATATTTGGAGGTGAACTTCGACATTTTCTTCTTCTTAAATTTGTCGTCCATATAGAACTTGTTCTTGCCGGTGAAAAACTCCAACCCCGGAATTTGCTTAAAATCGGCTTTTATATACGTTTCGTCGTCCATCACACAGCAGCCATATTTTGTCAGCATCTTCTCGTAGAGCTTCCGTGCCCGAGTTTTAGCCGTCGATTGTTGCCGCTCATCGCGGTTTGGGAAGTTCTGTACCTTGTATGTATGTAGTCCAGATCTCTTCTTTGCATTCTGGACGTAGTTCTGCGACATGCCGATCTTTTTAGCCAAATCACGGCTTGAGACGTTGGGATTTGCTTTAATCATCCGCTTCACCTTTCCCTCCGTCTTTTTGTTCTCCGGTCCCGGTTTTCTTCCAGCTCCTTTTCCGTGGTCCAACGTCAACCGCTCTTGGAACCGCTTCAACACTCTGGGGACGGTTGAATGGTGAATTTTCAACATTTTTCCCAACTGCCGGTTCGACAGGTCAGGAAATTCCAGGTGTTTGGAAAGAATTTGTTCTCTCGACTCGCGTTGGTTCACCTCCATTTTCATTGAATCGAAAAACACGACTTCGAGTTTGACAGCATGTAAACAATACACATCAATGAGAAAGTGTGCAAAATTTGGTTGATTTTTACCCAATGGTAAAAAAGTTATGCCCTGTTGAATGTGCCGTAATAATTTCGTGTTCGCCCTTTATTGTTTTGTGTCAGCCAGTGTTTGCATAAAACCAGCCAGGAAATCTTGAAGGCATTCTCAATATTTTTACAACCCCTTCCGGTTCGTCCCCCCTGCTCGAGCGTCCATTTCGCTTTTATATGTGCGCCTGTGGAACCGGCGTGGCTTCCGTTTCGAATATGGATAGATTTGCGTGAATGGGGAGGAAAGCGTTGGCACAAATCCAAATCGGTTTTACGACGAATCACTCTTTTGCACAAATGTAAGAAACAGCTACCCTTGATCTATACATAAGGAGAATGGGAAAGTGGCTTTCTTTTGTTTGTGGTTTTTCAAGCAATAAGGGATGGAGATGTAACACAATTTTTATGCAATCGATTTCTTTCTGCTTAGGTTGACAGTTCTAGCCTGCTATGGCACTGCTAGTAACGGTTATTAAGAGTAATTGTAATGGTTTATATAATCATTTACACGAATAGCGGTTTAAGGGTGCAATAATATAGCATTTCAATAATTGCTACGAATGAGATCCCAAGGAATAGGGATAAGAGACCTCCGCAAGAGGCCAAGAATTCTACTATTCCAAATCTGATGGTGATCGTCGATCCGTAGAAATGGTCCTTCTCAAAGCGTACTAATACTTCTGTGTAGTTTGATGATTTCAGAGTATTTTTGGAGGCAACGCTTTTGTACTTGATTTCGTTACAAGTGGGTAGACATTCACAGGACTGCACAAAATACTTTGATAATGGAATATCCTGAGACATTGCCCGAATCATTATTTCTTTTTGCAGCTGGTCTTCGGAAACGAAGGTATCGTTGCACAGTTGGACTCCATTTGGACGGGGCATATATGGTAGGACACAGTTTCGTGTTTCCAAAAAATAATTGGTTCGGCATTCCAATTCACAATTTTGTTCGGTATACATACGGAAGAAACGAAGCTGACGTTGATCGCCGAAATGACACTTGGTGCTAGAGAGGAAGAAGCTCGTTATGAATTGAAAGACAACATTACAGAACATTACATACCTTTTTGGGCAAGTGAATTTCAAATATCGCCTTCCTCTTCTCATTTTGGGATAAATCGCTATCGATACTGAAGATCCAGGTTCAATCAACATATCATTCTCAGTTTTGAATGGAAAGTCCATTGGATTGTGTAAATTCACCGTCAAGTTGCTGCAACTGTGACTGGCATCAGTTTCAGAAGTTTTAAATTTAATCTTGAGCTGATAGGTCAAGTCATTTGCTCGCCTTGGGTAGTGCTTAGCAAAAGTGTCAAATACCACATATCCTGTCTGAAGACTCCAGTTTTCGACTGATTGCGATGCATTCGACAGGACAATTTCAGTGGACATTCTGTGAATAAGATGAAAACTGCTGTACTCTATCAAACTACAAATTACCCAACTTACCCCTCTCGTTTGAACAGATCTGCAGCTGCCACATTATTGAAGGTATAACAAACACCTTGCTCAGTTTTGGTTTCCGTGAACAAAGCCTCACAACAAGCACACTGTTGTCCCCAACAAGCCTGTTCGCAAAATCGCTTCAATGAACTCATCGGCTCCGGACACTGCCCACAGATGGTTACCGCCGGAAATGGGACGCTCCAAATCGGCGACGGGCTTTCGTTTACAACAGTTTGCAGCATAATGCTTGACATTTTATTCCAGCTGACCAGAATGCCAATGCTGCACAGAGTGACACCAGCGATAATAACGATCAGCCAAAACAATCTTTCCATCCAATGAAGCTCTTGGTTCAGGACATGTTTAAGGGTTTGGAACGACGATTCCCGCTGGAACGCCTGCATCGTACGATTCGGCAAACTTCCAACTTTGAACGGGTCCAGCTCCCTTTCAGGACTACTCTCATCAATTTTACCTTTCTTGGAGTAGTCCAAGTGGTGGGAATCGTCCATCTCGTAAAATCACTCTAACGCGATCCAATCACTCAACTCAAATGGCTAGGATAGTCGTGAGTCTGAATCCTTTATAAAGATTTCCGCCCACCTTTATAACGTTTGCATTAAAAAAAATGGACTTTTTTTCGGATGGTGATAAAAAAAAGCTAAGACAGATAACTGCTTTTGATAAATTTCCAATAGAAGGTAATCATTTAAGCTTACTTGCAAAAAAAAATCTACGCCCTTGCGAGCGGCCTTCCGGCAGTTAACCGGAACATTCGCCATGGCGGACGAAAACATGCGTGTAGGCATCTTTTTGAATTCTTTTTTCGTTTTATTTATCAATTCTCGCACAGTTTTCGCGACAAAATTGTTGGAGTAGATCTTACGCTTCAGGTTGGCTCAGAAATTCTCGATGGGACGCAGCTGGGGGACGTTGGGCGGGTTCGCCGACATCGATATTCAGCCGCTCCATCTCCTCCAACGATCGCTTCGAGTAGTGGGCCGACGCCACATCCGGCCAGAACACCGTGCCTTCGCCCTTATTTTATTTTTTGCTGAACGACGCAACTTTCGGCAGGAAATTCGTAATATAAATTTCCCCGTTCACGGCCAGTCCGGAGCGAAAGAAGAACGACTTTGACATCCCCTTCTCGCTGATTGTCAGGCACAGCAGCACTTTCTTGGGGAACTTGGTGTGTGAAATGAACTTCACCTCGGAGCTCACTTCCTTCGTGGTGGAAGTAAAATACGAAGTGCCTTGCCAGTCGTTGCCATCCAGGGTGAGATAGGTCTCGTCGTCCTTCACCACCGCCACGTCGCGATTCGCCGGGAAAATCGAGTTGACCATCTTATTCAGCCGCTGCCGCTGCGTCATTGCCTGCAGCTCCGAAACCAGTGGACGCGACTTCCGCTTCCTGACATGTATGTTCATGTTCGCCAGGTACTTTTTCACTGCCTCCCGGCCAAGCGCACGTAGCGATGTAGCCATTTTTCCCTCGGTCTTCCTCTTCAGCATCCTTTGGAGCTTCTTGTCGCTCAGGGTCGTCGGCCGTCCGGAACCGGGCTTTCTTTCGATGCTCTGATTGTTGTCTAATAGTGCCAAGATGTTGTAGATGCCGGAACGGGCGTATCCGGAGTCCACAAAGTGCCGCACGATGTCCGTTTTCGACGCGGCGGGGTGCCGTTCTTTGAACGCGCACACTTCTGAACGGAGTTGCTTCACTGCCATCACGGTTAGAATTCGACTGATAGAGCTGTCAAATTTTGTCTGCTGACTCATGGGTTACTATGATTGATGCTGCATGGGCAATTTCGTCAGTGCGGGTGAAGGTAAACCCATGAAAAATCGGCAATTTTTGTCCATTTTTTAAATGCAAACGTTATGCCTCATGTGCTCGTATTTTGGCAAGTTTCTTCATAAACTTCGTGGCAGTAACTCCTGATGTTGTCGGATATTCACATCTCTCCACCCAACATGCCTTGAAGAGAAACTATTCCTGGTAATCTCCACTTTCGGAGAATTTCAGATCTCACAATTATGGTAGGTCTTTTTTCCTTAGGAGGTAGTTTCTTTCTAAACTTCTGATAAGTCCCATCGCTTACATCGAGGAAAATCTCTCCAAAACTTTGGGAAAGTTCTCTAGAGACCTTTTAGTAAGATCCCCTTAATCCCTTTTCTAGGAAGCTCCTTTCTGAATTTTTAAGAATTCCTCTTCTGAACTTCAGAGAAGTTCTCTCCTGAACTTCAGGGAAGTTTGTTCTTGAATTTCTGAGAAATTTCTGGGTGAACTTCTAGAAACTACCTCGTAGTTTTTTTTTAACAGAAGTAACAACCCGAACCTCCGGGAATTCCTAAACTTCGGGAAAACCTCATTCTGAAATACTGGAATGTTCGATTCTGAACTTCAGGGAAGCTCTCTAACACTCCTGGGTAGTTCCAACTAAACGGTTGGGAAATTCTCTCCTGAATTCCTGATTTTTTTGAGAAATTCCTTCTTGAACTTATAGGTGGACGGTCTTTCCCCCCGCATCACCACCCAATGTTATAGCCACCTAAGCCATACGAAGATGCTGGAAGATGCAACTCCTCGGATCTCCAACGAAGAGCTACTATTAGTTGCGAAGGGTCTGAAGCTGAAGAAAACTCCCGGTCCGGATGGGATCCCCAACGTAGCACCGAAAACCGCGATATTGGCGAATTCGGATACTTTCAGATTGGCACTACAAAAATGCTCTAGATGAAGGCTGTCTTCTGTCTTCCCAGACAGATAGAAGGTTCAGAAGCTGCTGTTGCTGCTGAAACTAGGGAAGCCACCAGGGGACCCAGCATCTTATAGACCCATATGCCTGCTGGATACCTTCGGGAAGCTTCTAGAAAGGATCATCCTTAACAGGCTGACGCAGTGCATGCGAAAGCGATCATGGCCTTTCAAAGAGACAATTCGGATAGTCGTGCAGAGAGCAGAGGCAACCTGCGTCAAAGCAGAAAAGGAGAGGCAACTGGTTCTGTGCCGTAGTGACGATCGACGTCAAAAACGCTTTTAACAGCGCTAGTTGGGAGGCTATCACCACAGCACTGCACAAAATGCGTGTACCTGGCTACGTGTGCGGAATACTAGAGAGTTACTTCCAAAACAGAGTCCTGGTATACGAAACAGAGTTGGGGCAGAAATCCGTCAGGGTCACGGAGGGCGTGCCACAAGGCTCGGTTCTCAGCACAACGCTGTGGAACGCGATGTACGATGGAGTAGTAAGCCGCTGAAGTTGCTCGCCTCCTGGAGTTGAGATCGTCGGATTTGCAGCTGATGTCGTCCCATGATAACGGGCGAGACTCTGGAAGAGGTAGAAATGCTGACGGCGGAGGCGATGGAGGTCATTGAAACGTGGATGGAGCAAAACTGCAGCTGGCTCATCATAAGACGAAGGTAGTGCTGGTTAGCAATCGCAAAGCAGTTCAGCGGGTTGACATCAACGTTGGAGGACACGCAATTCCGTCAAAGCGTGCATTAAAGTACCTGGGGGGTGATGGGGTTGATGACCGCTTGAATTTTAACGCGCATGTCGACTACGCCTGTGAAAAGATGGCGAAAGCGGTCAATGCGGTAGCGAGGATGATGCCGAACGTCGGTGGGCTGAGAAGCAGCCAGAGGCGACTTCTGGCGAGTGTGTCAACTTCAATTCTGAGGTATGGTGCCTCTGCCTGGTTCGCAGCGTTGAAAATTGAGCGTAATAGTGGGAAGCTGAACGAGGTGTTCCGACTCATGGCCATGCGAGTCGCGAGCGCCTACAGAACAATTTCGTCGGAGGTAGTATGCGTTATCGCTGGCATGATGGCCATTTGTATCACGCTGGTCGAAGACGTCGAATGTTATCAGCGGAGGGATATCAGAAATGCGAAGAGAATCGTCAGAACGGGACTCATTGGCTAAGTGGCAGAAAGAGTGGGACAATGCGGTGAAAGGAAGGTGGACCCACCGGCTCATCTCAAATGTGTCAGTTTGGGTAAATAGAAGCATGGAGAGGTGAACGTCTATCTGACGCAGTTCCTCTCCGGACACGGCTGCTTCCGGAAGTATCTACATCGGTTTGGTCACACTTCTTCACCTTTTGCACAGAATGCGTGAACCTGGAGGAGACACCAGAGCACGTAGTCTTCAAATGCCCTAGGTTCGAAGAAGTACGCAGGGATATACGCGGCGTGACAGTCGACAATGTTGTCGAAAAGATGTGCCACGAAGAAACCACATGGAACGTTGTCGATAGGGCAGTATCAGAAGGATACTGTCCGAGGTGCAGAGAAAGGTATCAACGGTGCAGAGCCACTGCAAGACTGATCGGTTCTGGAAGAATTCCTGCGTCGGGGCCTCCTCTCGTAGTAGGCTATATCCATCGCCGGGGACTAGTTGAGTAGAACGCGTCGTAGCACCGGTTTCGGGTCGTCGGGGCGCCAGCGAACCGACTGCTAAGTAACTCGGTCGGTTGGAGGACAGCAACAGCAGAAGAATCGGTTTCAAAGTTCCGCCGAAACTTCTTCGTTAGAGGGGGGTAGACCCACCGTCGGGGACTACTCTAGTCGTCTGCGTCAAAAGGTGAGAGCAAAATGGCTCAGGAAGTGGGAGCTTAATGGCTCACCGCGGTTCGGTTTCGGAAGAACTTTCACTGCCGGGGAATCCTCCGTCGGAGTAGGGT
>JAHHFK020001346.1:0-31110 GCA_024533555.2 Aedes koreicus
AAAAAACGTCATATAAAGAAACTAAATTTCAACATTTTTTTTTTTGTGATTTTACCTTTCGTTAAGTCCCATGATGAGCCAGATCTAGCCAGCTGCCATTACAGCAAGGAAGTGCTATAATGGTTCAACGATTATGGGATCTAGTTCAACCCAGAAGACCTGAATCCACCAAATTGTCCTCAGCTCCGTCCAATACAGAAGTATTGGGCGATAACTAAGTGGAAACTGAAAATGGAGGGAGCATTCATCGACATTTGGAGGAATATGAGAAAATAAACATTGATTTTTTTTTAGTTTATTTTAATTCCTTTTTGGAAACCGGACATGTTTATCCCAACTGAATCCCACTAAACGACTCATTGGTAAAATATATTACATCACTGTGCCTCAAAACCACACTAGGAGAGGAAATTCAAGTTTCGTTTAGAAAAATGTATTTTACAATAGTCTGGAATAGAAACATATAAAACGTCATTTTGATAAGTCAGTATGATAGATGTCGTGTTACTTTCGTCAAAATGATCCGCCATTCTGCAAATGACAATGTTGTTAAGTCGAAATGTTACGTCAAGTTGTCATACTTGACAAATCAGATCTATAAAAAATTAATCAAATAATAGGATCATTACTTTATTTTGTAATAACATAACCCACACAACGCGTTTTTTTTTTTTTGTTGCTTCCTTTTTAAGAAATAGTCGGGGATTGTTTTTTGTTTGCCCCGCACGAAGGAGGAGGACCGCGGCCGCGGAGAAAAGTTGTTTGCGAGAGGTGAGCGACCCGGTGACATATTCCGGCGGTTAAAATCCCACAGGGTGAAGCCACCATTAGCCTGGGACACGGATATATGAAACAAAATTATTTTCGTTCCCTATTGATTTTTGGGAGCCTTTTGGTTCCTATAATAACTGTGCAAAATTTCAACTCGATCGGTGAAACTATATTTTAGCGCTCGCAGTTTTAATTTTCCATAGTATTTTATATGGGAAAACTTACCTTTTCAAAGAAATATCTGACGAGGTGACCCGTTGTCCTCTAAAAATAAATCAATCCCTTAACTTGCTGGGAAATTTTTCAAAGAAACTTTTCTTAGAAGACCGCAAAGCGATCCGACGCTTGTGGAAAAAGTTATTAAGCTGAAACTGATTGCTATCCAATCGAACGGCTCATTGGACTGTTTTTTCTAGCAGCACAGTTCCTCCATGCTGAGTGAACATAAACAAACACAGTGGTTGCTTCGCGCAGCCAGCAGCAGGTTGCAGGTGGCAGTGCTGCAAGAGAAAACAGTTCAATGAACCGTTTGATTGGATAGCAATCAGTTTCAGCTTAATAACTTTTTCCATAAGCGTCGGATCGCTTTGCGGTCTTCGAAGAAAAGTTTCTTTGAAAAATTTCCCAGCAAGTTAAAGGATTGATTTATTTTTAGAGGACAACGGGTCACCTCGCCAGATATTTCTTTGAAAAGGTAAGTTTTCCCATATAAAATACTATGGAAAATTAAAACTGCGAGCGCTAAAATATAGTTTCACCAAACGAGCTGAAATTTTGCACAGTTATTACAGGGTCCAAAAGGCTTCCGAAAATCATTAGGGAACTGGAATTTAAATTTTGTCCCAGGCTACCACCATCGGGAGGGAGGGGGAGAGTGGGAGGGGGGGGGAGAAGGGGGGGGTGAAAAGCGCGGGAGGAGGGATGTGGGGGGAGGAGGGGGGGGGGGGGGGGGAGGGGGGGGGGGGGTTGTTTTTGGGTTGGGGGGGGAACGTCGACGTTGGCCAGCATTCCCCCGTCCCACATAAACAACAACGGTTCCAGAACGCCGCACATTGGCACAATTCTGAAAAAAGACAGTCAAAAACATTTTCACCCTTTTGTCATCATTTTATCGACAAGGTACCTTCAGAATAGTTGCTCAAAATGTTATTCCGCATCTTTTGAAAAAAACACGCCTAACCTTTCAATAGGGCTTAACTACACTTTCAAATTATAACTTTTTCCAGCTACGAGATAACGGGTTATTGTCTTCGACAAAGTTGTAGAACAAGTAATTTGAAGAAAAGTTGCTCAAGGCATTAAGTTTCTAGAGCCTAACGATAAAGAGATATAATTGGTTTTCTTTCAGCACTACCTTAAGACCGGTTTTTTTTAGATAATAAGTACTTTGTTTAAATTTAAAGATTTCAATATGTTCTAACAAATTGTAGGAATTATTAAAATACACATTTTTGCAGAACACACCAATGCTCTCTTGTGACCACATTTTGATAGATGGTGATTCAAGTGTCTGTATGACGTCATAATCAACCGCCTTAAAAAGGGTGGGTCTAAAACAGATTGTATTTGAAAGATTAATGAGCTAATATATCTCAATTTTTTAGTGTTGGGTACCTGGTTAATTCTTAATACAAAATAGTTTAGTAGATGAAAAAAAATATGCTGAGAAGTGTAATATTATCTATTTGACAAACGGGCGTTATAGAATCCATTTTAATTTACTGTTGACAAATGTATCAATCGTACAAACTCACATCACTTCTGTCCATATTTGTAGCCATCCTGTTAAAAAGTAAAACGTACTGGTTTGTTAGTCTTTCTTCATAAAATTTTATTTTTTAACCAACCTTGAAATCTTACGAGCACGATGTTCACGATAACGTCGAATATCTTTATTACGTTATTCTTGTGGCTCTTTGGACAAACTTCCAAACAACTCTTCGACACTTGTGTTAAAATGGATTAAAATTAAAATTTACAAGGATTCTATAACGCCCGTTTGTCAAATAGATAATATTATACTTCTCAGGATTTTTTTTTCTTCTGCTACACTGTTTTGCATTAAGAATTAACCAGGTACCCTTTGGTACCCAACGTTGAAAATTTCAGGATCACTAGTTCATAAGATAATCTTACAAATGCAATCGATTTGAGACGCCGCCAGGACCCGCAAATATATTTTATTAGTTTGTTGAACATTACGTCACATGTGACATATAAATTGGCTTATAAACTGTACTATTTCAAACTGAGGTTTTACTAGGTACCCTTCAGTCCCCAACGCTGAAAATTTCAGGAATACTATTTCATAAAGTAATCTTTCAAATACAATCTGCTTTACACCCCGCTAGGACCCGCCCACCCTTTTTAAGGCGGTTGATTATGACGTCATACAGACACTTGAATCACCATATATCAAAATGTGGTCACCAGAGAGCATTGGTGTGTTCTGCAAAAATGTGTATTTTAATAATTCCTACAATTTCTTAGAACATACTGAAATCGTCAAATTTGAAAAAAGTACTAATTATCTAAAAAAAACGGGTTTAAAGTAGTGCTGAAATAAAACCAATTATATCTCTTTAACGTTAGGCTCTAGAAACTTAATGTCTTGAGCAACTTTTCTTCAAATTACTTGCTCTACAACTTTGTCGAAGACAATAACCCGTTATCTCGTAGCTAGAAAAAGTTATAATTTGAAAGTGTAGTTCAGCCCTTATGAAAGGTTAGGCGTGTTTTTTTAAAAAGATGTGAAATAACATTTTGAGCAACTATTGTCGATGAAATGATGACAAAAGGGTGAAAATGTTTTTGACCGTCTTTTTTCAGAATTGTGCCAATGTGCGCCGCGTCGGTGATGGATTGGGGTGCCGTGTCCAGGCTCCCACTGGTTTTTAACAAAAAAAACGTGAAAATCAACGCCGCGTACTATAAGACCGAGGTTCTGGAGAAGGTTGTGACCCCGGCACTTCGGGACCTCTACGGGAAGGTTCATTACGTCTTTCAACAGGACGGCGCATCGGCCCACACGGCGAATATCGTCCAAGCGTGGTGTTGGGAGAATTTGACTGATTTTCTCGATAAGACTTTGTGGCCTCCCAGCTCCCCGGACGTTAATCCCCTGAACTTATGTGTATGGTCGTACATGCTGGACAAGCAGAGCAAACATCAAGTGGGCACTATGGACCAATTTAAGAAGCTCATTTCCAAGATCTGGGACGAGATGCCGATGGACCAGGTGCGTGCCACGAGCGATTCTTTTGAGAAACGTCTCAAGCTCGTCATACAGCACAAGGTGGGGAGGGGGTGCTCCCAGCAAGTATGTCGTAAAGGTTCTTAATAAACATTGCTTCAATCAAAATTGACTCAGAAAAGAATATCTTGTATTTTCATTTTTTTAACACATTTTTAAAGTGTATTCGAACTTTTTGAGCACCCTGTAGATTAGAATACAAGCACACGAAAAAATTAGTACAAGTCAGATAGTGAGGAAAAGTTATGATAGGCCATTATGAATTTTGTCGATAAAGTAGTTGAATTGAAGCACAAATACAGGGTGTTCGGTTCTTTAGTGCAAATATTTTCAGGAGCAATAGGGGATGGTATTTGAAGAAAAAAATTGTTCTACGCATATGTTCAAATCTCAAAGTTTGAGTTATTGAACATTTAATGATTTGGTACATGTTAGTCTTAAATTGGCTGTAACCCAAAAATGATGTTACTTAACTGTAATAAGCCCGTAATGTAACTTAACCGTAATTAACCGTAAGACGCCCCAGAACCAAGGGTATCCATCGATTAACTGGAAATCATTAATGCAATAGGTTTCGAAATCCTCAACTGAATCATCGGAAAGAAAAAGTCACAAACCACTTATCAATTACTGGCAACTCCTCCACCACCCAGAGTGACCAGCCCGCTCACTTCGTGAATCACACTTCGACCCGTTCTGGGGGGGGAAATCGCAAAACTTCTTGGAAGGTTATGAATTCTTAAACACCGTGAGACCGTCGAGGCAGCGGGCCGGAAGCAACGAACTTATATTTCTGCTGATTTGCCCTGCACATCATCGTCGTTTGCGTTGGCAAATAGTTTCGATACTATTTGCTGATCTATATTTGAGTAGCAAAATAGGTTTCGAGTTTGCCTTTCTGGATAAATGTGTAGCTCGCTGTGGGATTTTTTTTTATTATTGCCTTTACAATGCTAGTGTGTGTGTGAAGTAAGTGCATTAAGTGTCAGGGTGTTGCACTGTGGGTGCCGTGTGGACTGTTTGCACACTTAACTGCAGGCTGTTATGGTTTTGGCCTGATGCATTCCATGTGGAATGTGCTGATCGATCAAAGCTATACGGGGTGCTAACAAACGCTTGATTGGAATAACAATTTGAGGTGATTCAGGTGGGATTGCAAAATTTCTAATGGTCATTTGGAAGACGGTAATTGAAGTGTATTTAACGAAGTGTAATACATGTAGCACGATCGTATGTCGAAATGAATGTGGGCATTTGTAGTAGAATAGCTATTAGAGTGGTTCGAATTAATGTTTCAGCTTCACCACATTCAATCGCTTCCAAATCAGGTACACACATTTAGCCTAAAATTTTAGCTCAAACTGTACAAACCCTTTGAAGATTGTATGAGAATTCCTACGGGAAAACCAAACTTTTTGTTTTCATCATCCAAGTGCTTGGACCTAATGACATGTGAGAATGTTGGCTATCTGAGCTTACGAGAAATCTTTGTTTCAACCACTTTATCGAAGACCGCTTTTCATTCTTAAGAATAACTTGCAGAGACGTTGATGTTAATTAACGTTAATTAACTATTAATTGATGTCTACGGCAATAACTTTCTGATATTAGTGATCCCCAGCTTTCTCGGCAATACTAGTTGCATGCTGTATGGCATAGTAGCAAAAATATGTTAACAATATAAGTGACTTCCTTATTCCACATAT
Organism: Aedes koreicus; assembly: GCA_024533555.2. Taxonomy (NCBI): domain Eukaryota; kingdom Metazoa; phylum Arthropoda; class Insecta; order Diptera; family Culicidae; genus Aedes; species Aedes koreicus. Next base: position 5,731 of record JAHHFK020001346.1, read on the forward strand.
ACATGTTAGGCGACCCGTATAGCGCTGCCAACAGAACCATCTAGTGATAAAAAAGGCAATCATAATATTTTTTACCTTTCCTTTTGGTTAATTGATTGTACCGTGTATCCACGGCAAAACTAACATACTCTTTTTATGAGTATTGTTTGTTCGCACAAAGAAAAATTTGATAGTTTGATAGTCATCTTGACCATGTCGGTACAACCATATAATTTTTCTCAGAGTACTTTTGAGAATAACGCAGATACGTTAAAACATGATTTTTTACTCCTACTAGGATTGAGGACTCTCGGGAAACCTTCTTGTTGTTTGAACGAATGCGGTCAATACACTCGGTGTGCTTCAACTTACTCGCAACCCAGCCAGATGTGTAATGCACTGTATTCGCTGTACTTATGTTCATTCATACATCGGTTTTGGAAACGGTAAATATCAAACATCGACAACTGAATTAGTTCCGCCATCATAAATCAAAAACTTCATCTTGTCTAAGCTGCTTAACAATGGAAGTGACCAACATCAGGTTGACAAGTATGATTTAAATTCAGTTCCGTTTCCGATGTCGTTGTGTTAGGGCCAAAGAATCATTTTTTCTTCAAAAACCATGAAAAACTAGCCACAAAAGTACAGGTTGATATGTGTTTTTCCCAACCATTTGCCAACAATGAAATATTGAAAATTTATTTTTTGGCAACTAAGATCAAAAAAATATTGTGGTTTTTTTAGGGGGCGATCGTTTCCAGGCCAAAATTTCATCTAATTGGATCAAAGTATCTCTGCTTCGTAATATTTGAACATCATTCTATGATAATCAAAAATAATAATTGCAAGCCGTAAACCTCGCTTTCTTACCAACAGACGATCTTTTTCCTATCCTATTCAAGATGCAGCAAACCATAGTTACGTGTTGCTTTTTTCATGACATTTGCAGCTGGCAACAAGTCGGAGATGCGGCGAGTTTTTAGAAATCCTTTTTCTTAGTTAGGATCTTAGTTTAATAATTTGTGGTTCGTTTCAATTTGTCTGTTGAGTACTTTTGGAATATTATGCTAGGTATAACAAAAGCCGGATAGTTTCGATTGAGCGTGTGCATTAAGTAGTTGCCACGTTTCTCACTTATGGCGCCACAAGCGCAAAAAATGGGTCGCCTGAAAAAATGCGAAGTGTCTTATATTGTTAATATAGTATACTTGATAGTAGTCTTGGTTTTGACCTCCATGCTTCACACCAGACATCCCAATGTTACCTACTGAGTAGTTTCTCAGGAATATGATCTCGCTAATTGAGCAATATCTCATGCCGATGTGCACCAAACATCTCCGTGTGTTATTATATCGAAGAACAAAAAGTTAGGATTTCCCATAATAAATCCCATACAAAGGGTCAGTGCAGTTCGAGTTCGAAACCAATTTAGCTAAAATTTTGGGGAGGTGTCAGGACCTGATTTTATCTTTTTATTTTATTTTATTACCTGATATCTCATACCTCACCTCTCTCATATAATCTCAAGAGAGATTATGTGAATCAATGCTCTCTGTCTCCCCAACGTAATCGCTTTTTTTTTTTTCCGTTTTGTTTTGTTGGGTTGGAAATACCGTGGGGGGAGAAAAAATTACGGGGGGGGAGTGTTATGTTCTTTTAAACGAAAAGGGGGCGCGGGGAGAAATTAACTTGGGTGCATTTTTAAAACAGAGAGTGTCGGTTTTTTTTTGTGTGGGGGGGGGGGGGGGGGAGGGGGGCGGAAGGGAGTAAGGGAGAGGGGTTGTTATATAAATATATGGTAAGGTAGAAAAGGAGGATAAAAACCCTTACCTTACCAATCCGACCAAGGCCGGTGTGGCCTCTGCTGTACACAGAAGTTGTCTCCATTGTAATCGGTCCATTGCTGTACCTCGCCGGCCTCGCTGTCTGCGGAGGGTCCGCAGGTCGCCTTCTGTTTGATCGATCCACCTTGCTCGTTGTGCGCCTCTTCTTCTTGTACCCGTCGGTTCGTTTTCGAGAACCATTTTCACAAGGCTGTCGTCCGACATTATTACGACATGCCCAGCCCATCGTTGTCGACCGATTTTTGCGATGTGAACGATGGAAGGTTCTCCCAGCAACTCCCAGCAATTCGTGGTTCATTCGTCTCCTCCACGTTCCGTCTTCCATCTGCACTCCACCGGAAGGTACGCAGCACCTTCCGTTCAAGGACACCAAGAGCACGTTGATCCTCCACTAGCAATGTCCATGTTTCGTGGCCGTAGAGAACTACCGGTCTAATTAATGTCTTGTAGATGGTCCACTTTGTGGTTTGGCGAACTTTGTTCGATCTTAGCGTCCTTCGGAGTGCAAAGTAGGCACGATTGCCAGCCATAATGCGCCTTTGTATTTCTCTGCTGGTGTCGTTATCGGCGGTCACCAATGAGCCCAGATACACGAATTCGTCTACTACCTCGATTTCATCACCGTCGATCTGAACTTGTGCTAGGAGGCTAACATTTTCTTCTCGTGAGCCTCTTCCCTTCATGTATTTTGTTTTCAACACATTAATCACAAGCCCAATCCTACCAGCTTCAGCCTTAAGTCTGATGTACGTTTCCGCCATCTTCTCAAAGTTACATGCTACGATATCAACGTCGTCGGCGACAGACTTGACTTCCTGAAGATCGTGCCACTCGTGTCTATCCCAGCTCTTCGAATCACACCCTCCAGTGCAATGTTAAACAACAAACACGACAATCCATCACCTTGCCGTAACCCTCACTGAGATTCGAAGGGACTCGAGAGCGTCCCTGATACTCGGACGACACACATCGTAAAGGGCGATACGGTCAAAATTTGGTCAATATCAACTTGACGTATTTCTTTCAATTTTGCATTTAAAAAACCTGAACACCCCCTCATTTTGAAGGTGTGTGTGTGTAGAATGTTGCTCCTATTTTGATTTTGGAATTCACTCTTCAGTTGTCAAAATGCCGTCCAAGCAAGAAGAGCAGCGTATCAAAATTTTGCTCGCGCATCGCGAAAATCCGAGCTACTCGCACGCAAAGTTGGCAAAATCGCTAAAAGTTGCCAAATCAACCGTTACAAATGTAATTAAAGTGTTTGGGGAACGTTTGTCGACAGCCAGGAAGTCTGGATCGGGGGGAAATCGAAAACCGGAAGCCGCTGAGACGACAAAGAGAGTTGCCGGTAGTTTCAAGCGAAACCCTAACCTATCTCTCCGAGATGCCGCAAATAAGCTGGGTGTATCGTCTACAACCGTGCATCGAGCCAAAAACGAGCCGGACTATCGACTTACAAGAAGGTAGTGACTCCAAATCGCGATGATAAACAAAATACGACGGCCAAAGCGCGATCCCGGAGGCTGTACACGACGATGCTGACGAAGTTTGACTGCGTGGTAATGGACGACGAAACCTACGTCAAAGCCGACTACAAGCAGCTTCCGGGACAGGAGTTTTATACGGCAAAAGGAAGGGGAAAGGTAGCAGATATTTTCAAGCACACGAAACTGTCAAAGTTCGCAAAGAAATATCTGGTTTGGCAAGCCATCTGTACCTGTGGCTTGAAAAGCAGCATTTTCATAGCTTCCGGGACTGTCAACCAAGAAATTTACGTGAAAGAGTGTTTGAATAAACGTCTGCTGCCTTTCCTGAAGAAACACGGTTGTTCCGTACTGTTTTGGCCGGATTTGGCATCTTGCCATTACGGTAAAAAGGCCATGGAGTGGTACGCCGCCAACAACGTGCAGGTGGTTCCCAAGGACAAGAACCCTCCCAACACGCCAGAGCTCCGCCCAATTGAGAAATACTGGGCTATTGTCAAGCGGAACCTAAAGAAGACCAAAGAAACTGCTAAGGACGAGCAGCAGTTCAAGGCAAACTGGCTTTCTGCGGCGAAGAAGGTGGACAAGGTGGCTGTACAAAATCTGATGGCAGGGGTCAAGCGTAAGGCCCGGCAATTCGGATTTGGAAAAGCGGAAGCCTAACTGAATATTTTTCCTGAATTTTATACTAATTGAACTTGAAAAAGAAATTTAATTTGATTTTTTAAATAAACGATTTCACCGATTTACACGCGTTTTCCCTTGACCAAATTTTGACCGTATCACCCTTTATGCTCTCAAAACATTGAGCAAAGTTTGAATATAATTAGCAGCATTTGGGGAAATTATCATTTTTGATCTTGTTTATAAATTTAAAGACATCTTTTTGACAACCTTAGAATGAACTAGGTTAAACATTCCTGTTGAAATAAATATTTTCCCCAGCAGAGGTTAAAATTTATTATTTTTTTTTTTTTTTTGTCTGGTCCGCTTGCGGTCAATATATTTCTGGTTTTTTTTTTTCTCCCAATATATGTAAAAACTTTTTCAGAGTATCAAGTAATGTCGTTCATTATAAGAGCTTCCCATTGCCTGTCTATGAGTAACACAAATTCAAGCAGCATAATTGCACTTTGCTGAAAATAATTTTATGTTGTTGCTACTGTAGTAGTAGTAGTAAAATTCTTGTTTATTTTGCATTTCTTTGTCTTATACACTGTTTTACAATTTAGAGCCCAATGGGCTCTTCAGCTTTGTTTAGTGTGTTTTATGTGTTTAGTGTGTTTTGTGTGTTTTATGTTTTAAATTAATTTTTAGATCAGCCCTTGGGGCATTGTTTGTTCAAAATTTGATAACCTACTTAAACTAAAACTAAAGCTACCATTTGAAAATCCTAGGGGTGGGGAACCAGATTCCGGATGATCTGGAGATCCGGTGTCAGGCAGCGTGCCCTGTACCGATTGATAGACTCACTAAAGCAATCATCGAGAATTTTTATCTCGGCCAGACGGTGGACCTCAGATGTTCTTGTCCTCGGAGGGGTGTTCAGGATCATCCTGAGGAACTTATTTTGCACACGCTGAAGCTTTAGGTGATGTGTTTTTGCGCAACTCTCCCAGATTGGCATGCCGTACTCGATGACTGGAAGTATGATTTGCTTGTAGACAGTGTCGTGATTTTCGTGGTTGGGGGCTCTAACGAACCGATTTGCTTCCAGGTGGTCCATTGTAAGCCATTGCTGTTGAACCACCGCCCGCCAAGTCGAACGCCAACTCTCAAAATCGTTCGCTTGGGGTGACTGGTTTGATATCGTCGTTACCACTGTTGCTGCTGTTGCGGGACACCCGTTTATCACGGCGATCGTCTGTGGAATTCAATTCCCTGTCGGACACCGTTGCTTGAATGCGTTTTTTGAACGCGAAGCTTGAAGTTGATGCTGGTACCTCCATCGCTGGCAAAGTTCGTTACAAGAATGGCCTGAACAAACACAGGTAGCTCTTATCTAAAACTATGCGTTGCCTTGGTTTTGTTTATTCGTGGAAAATCTGGAAATTTTCACATAGCTTACTACAATTTTGTTTCATTTCACGCTAAAATCATTTTACTTATATTGAGTCATTATACCCAAATCTATGGGTTAGGTAAAACTCTAAAATCTTGCAAATCATTTTATTATTTACTTTACACATACTCTATATACTACAATTCAGTCATCCTAGTTCTCTACAGACAGCAAGCTTGTTCTTATAAGGGATAATGAAGGCCTTCTGTTGATCAATGGGTACAGTAGCTTCAACAGAACGTTACACTTTGTGATAGTTTTGTCAACCTGCTCCCTGAAAATAAGCTTGCTGTCTATGGTAATGCCAAGATAGACAGCTGATTTGGCCCATTCCACCGTTGTGTTGTTTAGGCTAATTTTACAATCCTCAGGCGGAACAAGTTTGGGAGAGTTGGAGTGTGGGAATAGGATGACCTGGGTCTTTGCTGCGTTAATACAGATCTTCCATACGGTGAAGTATTCTGACAGAACATTCAGGCTTCGCTGCAGTTTCGCTGTAAGCGCTCTTATTACCCTACCATTGTGGACGACTGCGGTATCATCGGCGAACAACGATAGAGATCCATTTTCAGGGAGCGGTGGTATGTCCGAGGTGAATAGGTTGAACAGAAATGGACCTTGTGCACTTCCCTGCGGAACACCGGCGGAGATCTCCTGTGCATCGAAAACTGCACCTTGCAGCGAAACACGGAATGTCCTATCCGTCAGATAGTTTTTAATTATCTTCATCAGGAAGATGGGAAGATTGTATTAATTTAGCTTGTACAACAGGCCATCGTGCCACACATTATCGAAGGCCTTCTCGATATCGAGAAGTGGCATGGCAAATGATTTCGAAAAAGACTTGTTCCGCCTGAGGATGTTGGTAACTCGATAAAGTTGGTGCACTGTTGAGCGACCACGTCGGAATCCGAACTGCTCGTCGAGCAAGATGTTCATCTCATCGGCAGACGGGAGAAGCCGACGGTGGATCGCTTTCTCAAACAGTTTTGATACTCCTGAGAGAAGGCTGATGGGCCTATAGCTCTTGGAGCATGAAGGATCTTTCCCAGGCTTCTGGATGGGGATGACTTTGGCTGACTTCCAACACGAGGGGAAGTAGCCAAGTCGGAGGCATTGGTTGAAAACCATCGCTAGATGGTTATAGAACTGGGGGATCAATTGCTTGAGCTCCAAGTTCATGATGTTGTCGAAACCTGAGGCCTTCATGTTCTTTGAGCCTTTGATATAAGTTAACAGTTCGTCAGCTGTAATTTCCAACTCCTCTGTGAAGTCCTTGGGGCTTATATGGATGGTAGTAATAAGCGCGCTAACGGCAGCTTCGTGTGGACTTGTGATGTTATGTCCGAGATTGTGGGAGCTGACGAAGTGTTGACTTATCTCAGCAGCCTTTTCTGCAGCAGTTATCAAGCGATCCTTAGCCATTGTTGTCTATTGGGATCAATAGATCAATAGTTTTCAATATTTTTGTCGACTTCCAGAACGGCTTTGCACAATCTGGGAGAGAGCAGATCTTGCCGGTAAAATTGTTATTTTTAAGGTCCATCATTCTGGCCTTAATAATTTTCGCCACTCGATTACAGTGTTTTTTTTAGCGTTGGCAAACCAGTTCGCTGGTATTGCCTCCGAATGGCGTTTCGCAATTGTATTAAATCTTTAGTGGGTCTATCAATGGGTACAGAGTTGCTCACCTGATCAATCACCGGTACATGTTGCTCCCGGGCCTGGGAGATCGCTTGCTCGATACTCTGCAGCTGCCGTTCGATGTCATCAACCGACTCAAGATGCATGTTGAAATCGATGCTTTCGTCAACGTGTTGCCGGAACCTCTCCCAACTGACGCGATGATAGTTCCGCCTGGTGATTCGATGCCGGTTGACCGAGGAGCCAACTTCGGCCACCACTGGATAGTGGTCCGAGCTGAGCTCCTGGTGTACTACCGGCTGGGCGATGTTGTTCCCCATGTTGGTCCCCAAAGATGTCGATTGTCGAATGGACCCCGGATCTGCTCAACCGGGTGGGAGTATCCGGGTACAGGACGGTGTAATGGCCCTCTTCCAGGTCTTCCTGTAGAATTATTCCATTCCGGTTGCGCCGGGTGTTCCCCCAGGTTCGTGTTTAACCTTCATGTCGCCGGCGATGATAAACAGCCCCTGCCTCCGAGTTAGCTTGCGAATGTCGTTTCGTAGGATCGTTGTTGTTCCGTTAGCGGTGCTGGCTTGTTTGGGACAATAGGCCGCGATGATGTTGATAGGGCCGACGGTAGTTTCAACCTCGATTCCGATGGCTTCGATAGACTGCAGTTGAAAACTCGGCAGCAGATGAAAGTTCATGTTGTAGCGCAGGGCGATCGCCACTTCTCCTCCACTAGAGCCGCTACGATCAAGTCGCACAATCCGGTATCCTGGGATGAAAACGCTGTGTTCCGGCTTGAGATGTGTCTCGGTGACGATGGCAATGTCGATGAACTTCCTGTTAAGGAAGTCACCGAGCTCAACTGTCTTGTTCCGGATGGAACAAGCATTCCAATTGAGGATGCTGATGGTGTGATTACGGGTCCATACTTGAAAATCAATTTCATCGTCATGGATGTGGCGGCTTTGAGCTGTTCCTCCTTCGAGCGGCAGGAACGTAGTTGGCGGTAGAGCTCTTGGACGAACTCGACCATTTGCTCCGAGTCATAGAGCTGTCCATCGGTGGGTGGGGGGAGGAACTACAACTCGGATTGCACCAGCCTGGAGGAGGAGCCGGCGTGGGGCCGGCGGCGGCAGCCGCGAAACGTTGTTGGACGGATGCTGACGGGCGGTTTGCATGGCGATGATTTAATGGAACTGGCGGCAGATTTGGCACTTGGTACCGGAGCGTCGAGAAATTCTCCTCGTCCATTCGAGGTGGTGGACCAGGGCGAGACTTGGTGGACGCCAGCTTGCGGATGGCCAAATACTCCGCTCGCTTAGGACAAGCTCGGTTGCTGCCATCGTGGTTAGCGCCACAGTTGGCGCACTTCGATGTCGCACCTTCATCCATCGGGGCGCATTTGATGGTTGTGTGCGCTCCGGCACACTTTCCACACCGGGGTTTCATGTGGCAGTTTCAGGTGCCATGACCAAACGCCAGACACTTTCCGCACTGTGTCACGTCATGCTGCCTCGGGCGGTATCGGCCCTACTCGACGATAATATTGAAGAGGGCCCGTATTTTCTTCAATTCCTCGATCGTGACGGAACCCTTCTCCAGAGGGACCAGATAAAGTTGGTCCCGATGGTTTCCTTGTTGCTGGCGCCTGATGGCGAACACCTTCAGAGGTTTCAATGCCACCGCTTGCAGCTCGGCGAAGATTGATTCCGGGGTGTACTCTGGGAGGCCACTCAAAATCACCTTCACCGGTTTGTTTCCGGGCACATCGTGCGTATAGAACTCGTGTTACTTGGCGTTCTTAGGGCTGTTCCTTGTATTTCTTCCATTTGTTCTTCATCCAAATAGCCATGCTGTTCAAAAAAAAAAATATGATACCTTTCAGCCCAAACCTGAACGATGTTAAAAAAACTTCTCCTAAGCGTATTTCATCTTCAATGTCTTGTTCTAACGGGTGTTCAGTAAAAAATGAGAATGATTTCAATACCTTTCTGTAATTAAAGTAAAGAGCGTACATTTTTCTCTCTCCGAGAATTGCTCTCTGGACTCTCTAGAAATTGGTGGCATATTTTTTTTTCGCTCAGATGCTGTCAGTTCAATCGAAGATGGCGTCGAAACAGCAAGTACTCCGCGAGCGTGTTGTACGGTTTTACGAAACGCATGGTCATCGTGGAAAAAAAGTTTACGGTAGACCACTTTCGAGACCAAAACGTGCCCGTGAGTACAGATTACCGGATCCTGGCATCCCTGAGCGTGGACCAGAAAGCCGGTTGCGGCCTTCTGGCGAAGATAATGGGGAAGAAGAATAAGAAAGCGTTGAAAAAGCTGTTCGGAAACAAGGACGGAACGAGTTTGCGTTACGCCGGTCGAAAATATCACTGCTCCCATACCTTGATTCACCGAACCATCAAGATGGAGGACATCATCTGTTGGAAGAAGACTCGGTACCCCAAGTACACGGACGAGCAGATAGTGACCGTGAAATCGCAGTGCCGGTGGATGACGAAGAACTACGGCGGAACGTCGTTCGTGCTGGACGATGAAAGTTACTTTTCGCTCCCGAAGACCCACATTCCAGGAAATGACAGCTACTATTCCAGTGACAAGTCGAGAGCAGACTATAACCAAAACTACCAATGCTCTATGGACCAGTAAGGAACATTTGGGGAAGCAATGGGGGTTTCAAACCAAAGATGATTCGTTGGATTTACTCGGCAATTGTGAGACCCAAGATTTCTTCGTGATCTGGTGGCCCAAAAACGAAAGAGAGAGTTGCTCAGAAAGTTAGAAAGACTTCAAAGACTAGCAACTTTTTCAATCACTGCACAGTGGGAAAAAAGTGCCCGGAAACGCGAAAGAATTCTATATCTCAGCTGAATTGGAACGGTCCACCTTATATTTACCTTAACTTGAAGGAAAATTTCAAAAAATCAAATGAACGTAGTCTCATTCACCGCATGGAACTGCGGGAGCAAACGAGCTCATTTTACCCTGCCTCCCCTGAAAATATTCCTTGTTGCTCAGAAATTTCTTTGCTCGGTGTGACCAATATCAACCAAAGATGCTAGTCCTATGTACTTTCGTTCGCCGCACGGCTCTGCGAACGATATGGCTGATTTTACCCAGATTCCCTAATAGTGTTGTGTTTATCGTAACCTTGGTCGGAGTTACTTAAGATCAACAAATTAAAAGCTAGTCCTTTGTAAAGTTTGCTAAGGAATCGATTGGAATTAGTTTCGTTCACCGTACAGCTCTGTGAACGACGATATGGTCGATTTTGCCCCGATTCTCATTTTTGTGTTATTCAGAGATTGCTTTGTTCGGTTTGACTAAAGATCAACAAATAAAGCTAGTCCTATGTTCGAACAATTGGTTTCATTAACCCGCACTTCTGGAAAATCGATTTTAACCCAATATCCCTAGTATTTTGGTGATTCAGAAATTTATTTGTTCGTTCACCGCACAAAATAAGGCTCTGTGAATGAAGAGCGTTTAATTGGCTATGTGAATATGGCTGGATTTTACCCTGATTCTCGTAACATTTTTCGTTTTTTTTCAAACAAAGTAAGGCTAGTCCTGATTCCGGAAAATCGATTAATATTGTTATGTTATTCAGAATATTGTTATGTTATTTTGCTCTGTGTGACTCAAGATCAACAAAAATTATACTAGTCCCATGTAAAATTTTTTATCCGGCTCGAAGGACCATGTTCGACTCACCAACAAATTTGGGAATCGTTATATTTCGTCGGTTCTTTTCTGATTCCATTCAGTGAATAACGTGCAGCAGTCAATAGCCGTTCGTGTGGGGCTAATCCAAGCAATAAGCGAACCGCACAGATTGAACACAATTTTATTTACACACGCGAACTAACATGTAACGACACTTTATTTTTACTTAAAGAACTACTGTTGATGCTTAAATTTATTTTTATCTTAACTCTAATAACATCACAAACAGGTTAAAAAAAACGTCTATTTCATTGTAACGCGAGCGGTCGAGCGTTCGATGATACCCGTCGTATGGTCTTGCGCACTGTCGAGGTCGTCGTCTCCAAGCAAAACAGTACCTTTTGTTTGCCTACAAAGCACATTCGTGTAGACGAGAGAAATTGGGTTGAAGGTCGGTAGTAGTGGTCAACGGTGAGTGACCAATGGACAGCGATTGGTGACTGCTTTTATCCAGTGACACCTAGGTAGCGTGATGATGGTTGTTGGTTCGTTGCCGAACACAATCGATTGGTGTTGGTTTCGTTCACCGCACGGTTCTAAAACAAAGACATTTTACCCTGATTGCCCCAATATTATATTATACGCTCAAACGTCATCTAATGAATTCGTGAAAATGCTGTCTCCTGCCTACTTTATACTGTTCAGGTGCTTACAGCTGACGGCACGAATGAATGCAATGAACTTCTTTGCATTCATCCTGATTCTCCCCGTCTCTTTTACTCACATTTTGACAGTTACCGGTAGTACCTTTCCTTGTTATCTCTTTAACTCTTACCGCAAAAAGTAAGGTTAGTTTTCCTTGCAGTTGGCAATGGATGAATGCACCGAATGAACTGAACGAAACTTTTAAAGTTTAAGTGGTACAATGTCGTCATATGAAAACACGTTCTAAGAATTAACTTACTCTATAACTTATTATTTCTTAGTCCGCATTTCCCCTTATTCAAGTTTACTTATTCTCCTTCAGTTTGTAATATTTTCACAATTAAAGAAAAATATGTGTAAAAATGAGTGAGCAGAATTTTTTAATTTCTATTTTACGTCGGCTCATTTCTCACACATAATGACAATCACTGACGCCGTAAAGACACTCTACCACCTGGATCCTACCTAACGACTCCGCGAATCGCAACCGGGACTACCCGCTTTATTTTCCCCTCTGAAGGAAGACGTGACTAGATTTTTTCGCCTCAGAAAAACCACTGACGTCGACTGGGATTGTCTCCAGGCCTCACTGAAAAGCACTAGCAGCAGTCACGCTATCACTACACCACCGACGCCGGCCAAAATGTGCAAATGAAAGTAGATATAGTGCATAGAAGTGTGGATGTATGGATGATGCCATTCAAATTTAGTTCTAACAATGTTGGAAGCAAGAATAGATTTTTTGAACGAAAAGCTGATTGGCTGGATTTGTCGTTCCAGAGTAAGTTCGATTTTCCATACATGAAAATGGATGAAATTTATGAACAGGTAACTCAAAAACGGTACATCGATACCTGTATATTTTGCAATATTATCCGCTGAACCAGCTCCTTCGATAAGCCATGTTTGATGTTTTAAAGAGATTTAAACAATATATTTAATTAAATCATAAAAAAATTACATTATTCAGGATAAGACATAGGGCAAATAACGGCTTCGGCAGAATCTGTACCTATTATCGTCAAGGGGGTAAATGAAGACCCAGAGCGCAAATTTATGCATAAATCTGCACCAAGTTGTAGAGAATTGAAGGACCAAAAATTTAAAACTACTCGACTTAATCTGTGACCTTCCTGACGACAAGAGGGGCGGCATTTTCCCTATCCGATGAGAATTTGAAATTGTGTCGAACCTCTTAGCGGAATCCTTTTTTTCGATCTAAAGTTGAGTGGAGTGAATAGTTTCCATTTAATTCCGCTATAATTACTTACTAGATACCCGTTCCAAGTGGACTGATGTACTTTACCCTGATGAAGTCTGTACGCAGTATCTATACAAAATACACGTATCTGCCGAAATTTGTGGAGCCACCTATTGAGGAACTTTGAAACAAACACTTCATCAGTGGAATACTTGAAGACATTATTGAAGCATTTCCTGGAGAACTATACGTAAGAATCCTCACAGACATCAGACAAAATTTAAAAAATAATCCTACAAAAATCCTTTGTTGAACGAAATAAACGATATGCCACACGTCTGTCCATATAGCGCATTCAAGTTTTTCAATATTCCTTCATCCTACCGGAGCCGTAATATTCTAATACAATACTTAGCTGCATGTTTGATCCGGTATCCAATTGCAGAAATAGGCTATCATTCGTCAAAACAAAACTTCCGGCCAGTGTAGTTGGTGCCATCACAAAACGGCCCCGCCACGATAGTATTGGTGCCGATCAGCCGCCAAACGTCGGTCGCGCAAAAAAAGCCAGAATCAACAGGAGAACGACAGCAAGGAAGCCATCCAAGAGAAATGACCTCCCCGGAAAGATTCAACCTCGATTTTCGTTCCAGATCGGGCACTTTTCCCGAAAATTTCAACACTCTCCACAACACCGCACTTCACTTTACCGCCGCTGCCGAACTGGTTAAAAATTAATTTGTTCGTGCTACGAAAATTTTGTTCAAATTGTAAATAGCGAAAAAAAAACTGACAGCAGGGAAAACAAGTCCGCTCGCGGCAAAAGCACACTTCGATCTCCATATCGTGAGACTGCTTTTCAAAAGCAGAATCACCTAGACGACAACCTGGACCCTACAGCGGAAGGAAATTGAAACAATAAGTAAAGAACGGTATAGGTATAACCCAAATTTTACTTTTAGCCAAATTTTCTAAAAAGTTGGTAACATGATTTCCTAATCTAGGTGAGAAAATCATAATAATTTTTCAGAATTTTTCATATATTTATATAATTTATATAACACCATATGTTGGGATAAAGGGATGGACCATCAGAGCACCCGATTGATGCGATTTGGATAGGAAAAGTGGGACTGCCAATTTTCTGTTGTTAACATTTCGTGAATAAAGGCCGGGCTCTTCTCCCCATCTAGGGGGACTTTTTATTAGGCGAGGGCTCGGTTTTTGTGTGGTTTCTGCGAACTTGTTTCGGGAAGAAGATTCTCTCTAGACCCCCGTAGCTTTGGGTTGCGCGTAAGTGTATCTGCTTACGGGCCCATAATACGTTTTTGACCCTTCACACCGGAACATGATGAAACATTTACCACAGTACAACGTTGATCAAATCGTTTAATTAAAACAGTCCAGTGCTATAGGCAGTTGCCTTGCTACATTAGATGGTAGTTCACATCATCTTCATGAAGACTGCTCGCCTGTGTCGATCACGGGGAACCGAAGTTTAAATGCTTTTATAGAAGTTTGTGTGCAAGATAGGTGATTGGGAAAGGATCACCCGTAAAAGCATTTTATAGACTTAAACCATGGATAAGACCTTAAAAAACCCAAACTGTTTCGTGAGACATCCTTGAATGAGCTTGATGAGCTTAAATTGATGATTCTTGATGAGATCAGAGACGCAAAATTTCACCAGCTGGATCACTATGTAACTTTTCAATTATAGACAACAATGCAACCGGTAGTTATACAAATTGCAAACATGTCCCGAGAATGTTGGCAACATTTAATTAATTGGCCGTTCTTGCTCCGAAAACATCGCATCGAATAATGGAGCCTATTCCCAGGAACTTGTCAAACACGAACCGACGAATTTGACGAGTGAAATTCAAAGCCTTCCATCTCTCCAGACATTGCGCCTCCACTGGACACAAACACCCAACTGCACTGTGTGGATCAACAATTACCGTTTATAGCACCTGCCTCGTGTTCCAGCAAGAACCCTTCCACTGCCGCCCCGTTCAAAGGAATCGCAATTTATTAATTATGTTTCAAGAATACATCACAAAATTTCTTGAACGTTCCAGAACACACTGAAGCCCGGCTGAGACCTCCTGCCGGCAACAGAAGCTGGAGCCTATTTCCAAGCAAACAACCAAACATTTCATCCTGTGCCAGCTGATATTGTGCAGTTTTTCTTCGCTCTGCTTCCGGATGGGACGCCATGAGGGTGGTGGTGTGAGTGTGCACTACTCAAACATCGTTATCTCGGCGCGGAGGCAAACTTGGTCGAAACGAAGATTTATGGGACGGGCTGGGGAATGGGGGACTTTCCTTCTCCGTATGTGAATGTGTGGGTGTTCACGTATGTGTGAAGGAAAATAAGAAAGCATACTTCTCGTTAGCTCTTTGCTTTCACCACCAGCAGCAGCAGCTTGCAGAGCTTCTCTCAGCCGGAAGATTTTGGCGGTGAAGTGTGGGCGGAAAGGTAAATACTCGTACGTCTGCATGAATAAATAACAACATCTCAATTCCGCCTCGCCTTGACAGCAGCTAAGAGCAGATCTCAAGATAGAAATGACGAATCCTGTCATCGACATCGACGATGGTGCTCGGGCGAACCGAAGTCTTTACGTCTTTAATCTCCCACAGGGGCTCTTGTGAGCCAACAACAACTATCAAATCTTCCGAAAATGCAGGAAGACCATAGATTAATTAAAGTTTTAAGTACACCATGCTCCGGGTGAGAGAGGGGTGCCTCATTCCATCACCGAACAAGGATTTCAATTAAGGCTAGTATCTGTTAAGGCGTAATTAATAATCAATATGCTGGATCGAGGGAGTCTGGGGTTGGTCCTGCCGTCCTTTCCCTACCTACAACTGGGGGATTATTACCGAAATGGGTTTCATGAAGTCAAAACGGGACGACACGCATCACTGACCCTGGTAAATGGCATTTTGGGGATTACGTGGGTAGTTTAATGTTTCGGAATGATGATCATCCCGCTGTGAGTATGGCTTCCGTGCTGGAACAGTTGCCCAGTTTTAATGGGTTTAGGGGTCGTGTTTCATCTTCAACTGCGATGTCACATCGATATTGAATAAGTCATTCTAAACATCGTTAATGAGTTATTATTAGCGCACTGTGGAAAAGCTTCTGTGGTTTGTTTTTCAAAAAGAACTGCGGCTTGTTTAAATTTTTATCTACTTAAAACCTCTTATTGAATTGAGCATCGTTTTCAGCTAACGCATGTTTTTTTTAAAAAAAAAAGGACTGATTTTAGGAATTTTTCATGCAACTACTCCGCCACGTGGCGGTAGTAACCCTTTTGAGTAAATGAGCGTTATCAGGAGATCGCAGCAAGCCGTGTATTGATACTGACGTGTTTTGTTTTTGCTCCGTCGTTTTCGCGAAAAAAAAATCAAACAATAATTCGTAATTTAAGTTAAACTAACATTGAAATCATGAAATCTCCGCGTGCTTTGTGTAAGAAATAGTGAAATCAATCGAATCCCTCCCGAAATGTGTGTTTGTCGGTAGTATTTTCCCGTTTTTTTTTTGTGCTTCACCCGGCACCCGGAAGAAGAGTTACATATATTTGAACAAAACTTATTCCTAAAAAAAAATAAAGCGGTTTTAATTTATAATTGTAAGCGGGCCGCGGGTTGCTGTACATTATAAAAATAAAAAGAAAGTTTAGACCTGTGGAGGGGTTTGTAAGGGTTGTGGGTGGTAAAAAAAAGAGAAAAAAAGAGAAATTTTTGGGGAGGGGGGGGGGGGCGTCACTCAAAAAAATCGACACGTTGTTTTCACGTGAAATTTCAGGTAACTTCCACCTGAACACGTAACCAAATCTTCTTCAGTAAAATCAGGTGAACATTACGTGTCCAGTGAATTGTACGCGAAAATCACGTAAAATTTATGTGATTTTCACGTAGAATGTGAATTTACGCGGAAATCACGTAGCTCTTACGTGAATTCCACGTGTTTATTACTGGTTTTGGTAGTGGACGAAAATTACGTGCGTTTCACGTGGAAGTAACGTGTCGATTTTTTTGAGTGTTATTTTAGAAAAAAAAATCCGGGTTTTAATAGAAAAGAGTCTTTTTTTTTTGGTCGTTTCTCTTCATCCATTTTCTCTGTAGTATACCGCGGCAAAATAAACAAATCTGTGGCTCTGCGTGCAGCGCCAAACAGCTAATTCAATGGAAAATACTTTAATAGCTGAGTTATTAACAGAAATTTGATGAAGAAAATCGGTCAAGAAGGATAGGTTTTCTCGAGGTACGCGAGAAATTGCTGGCTGCTGAGATATTGTTGAAAATCTGACACAGCTTTTCAACCGCAATTACGGCATACCATTTTAAATTACGACTCGACATATTAAGGTATGCGACGACAACTACTAAAACTAAAACTGTCAATCCAATATTGGCTCCCCGCCACTCCGCACATCTTAAATATTACCGAACGAATGAGATAATTTGCAAAGGTGTACCCCTTATATATTGTTCACTGCAACATACGTTCATTGCTACATTGAAATCTGTGATGGAAAAGTACTGTGCATTCAGTAAATTTAGCCAGCAAAACAAAATGTTACAATGTTTACAATTGTGGAAGGATTATTTTTGACAGTTGACTTGATACGAGGGAACATTTGCAACCGATTGATTTAAACATCTTGAAAATCTATCGAGCATTTATTAAGTTATAAGCGTTAAATTTGTAAGAATATTCCGCGAAGGACGCTATTTTCAGATTTTCATTTGACACACTGCCCTTGCCGTAAGACGTAGTCTACGTCAAAAAACATCGTTAGCTCTCTGGTTTTGACTGTTTTAAATGAACTTGCAATTTGGCAAGCCACGAATCACACCTACAGAATATGTCCAATAGGGTTGAAGAAATTGATGTTTCGATCGAATATACTTTGTATGGAAGGTGGTCTAGCTTCTTCTAGTCATGTAGTTCGCTTCATGAATACGAATCAAAAGGTAATTCAAATGTAGGTCGTATAAAAGTGGAGATCGATCTATTACATACTTGTTAGAAATTTTTTCATGATTTACATCTAAAAAGTCACTAAATTGTTTATGATTTATAGATGATTCAGGAAAAGTTGGGAGAAAATTGATGCTTTCTTTAAATTTATAACATTATTTTTAGTTAACTACTCTTTTCAGCTAAACATGTATTGAACAAACTGGTGTTTTGTATGTTGGTCACTTTATCAATTCAGAGATTTATAGGAACATTCCTGCCTATAGAAATATACCATAGAATATCACTCTTTCGAAATGTTGGGACATTGTTCGTATGATATACAGCCCAAAACTCGCTATAAAACACAGCATATCATGAACTCATGGATATCGATGGTTAAGGAACTGCATATTCTTAAAAACAATGCTGAGATGTAATTCATTTAAATATTGGCTTACACTGCGCTCTGTTTGCTGACATATAAATAAGCGTTCGATGCCAGATGCAAACCAATTTCTTGCCCACGCACGAGCTTGATCAGCCAGCTCGAAAATTAACCGCGTTGTGGGTCGCGTTGTGGATCTCGAAAAGAAGAACTTTTTCTCACAAGCATTCGTACAAAAAGTCCTTCGTTTCGAGCTGCGCAATGCCACCTATGCTCTCGCAAGTTTCGTTGGTCAGATGCACACTTATTTCGTCTTTATAAATTACACCAGATATGCATCTAAAAAACGACACAAGCTAACGCCTAGATCCAAATAAGGCAAATCCTATAATACTATCAAGATCAATATCAAGCTTCACTAAGGCAGCAGAAAGCGGATAGGCGATGATGAATAAATAAATCCAAACCTCTCTCTTGGTTGCACGCCATAGACTCACCTACTAGCAGGGTTGCCACATTATTTTTCGTTTCCATCTTTAATTTTTGCCAAAAAAATCTTTTTTACCTGTGTTTAACTGCAAAAATTCTTGGTAAAAATCTTTACTTCAAATTTTGTGTTGTAAAAGGAAAACAGATCAGTATACGAAAGATTCGTGTTCTCGGGGTAAATCGATCATTGCACTCTGACAGACCAGTTTTGACATGATAATGAATCATGAGGTGTTTGTTTTGATTACTTAAAGCTCCTTGATAGGTGAACGAAATTGGAACGGAATCAACAATCAATTATTGTTATGATCCGTGTACATTCTTGCAGATGGTAATCGTCCTCAACTCACGAAAATCATTTTCAATGGCCTGTTCCTCACCGCTTTCAAAGAAGTTCGGATATTGTTCAATAATCGAGTTGAACTCTTTTAAAGGGCGCAGCTTCGCCGTTGTATATTTCCGACTTCTTACGAAGATGTTTCTCGAAATCTGAAACCCCTAAATTCGTCAGGTGTTTTAGGTAATCATCTGCACAAAAATTTGCAAGGAGCTCCATCAGCGAGACTTCAGCTGATTGCACATCTTCAGGAATTCCATATCTTTTGACTGGAAGATTCGATTCGCTTTGATGATAAGAGACAATACGTAGCTTAAGGAGAAGAGAAATGGCAGCGTCATTGGGTCGTTAAGATGGCAACCATAAAACCGTTGTCTCAGTTTGATTAGAACGAGAAAAACAACATGAGCTCCGAAACCCGTTCCATATTCCATTTGAAAATTGACTCCAACGATAGCCATCATTGGCAGACGGATGCATCTGTGTCATCTGGAATTTCTTGGATTGTTTGAGGCTGCAGGACAAGTAACTGCAGATATATCGCATCATTTGTTTCAGGTACAATGGCAGTTTTTTGCATGCGTTACTTGTACAAAGGGCCTTAAAGTGGCAAGAACATTTGATAATTATCAAATGAGACAGTCACGTTTCAGCAGCTTCTTGATGGATTGTTCAGAACCCATCATTACCGAAGCTTCATCGGATCCAAAGCCCGAAAACCTTTTCTTTTTTGTAATCGGGGCCATCGATCTGCAACTGTTAATCAATTGCGCAAAATATGTATTGGTTTTCGCACTGCAAGATTATATTAGAGATAACAAAAAATCACGTACGAAATAAATATGCTTCATACAGCAAAAATTACAATCGAGAACATTATTCTAACTTCCCAAAATTCTTCTGCATAAATGCATAAAAATACGTCTAAATTAGAAGAATATTATTTTTTTTTAGAAATCACTGCAAGACATTCTGCCGAAATTTTTGGAGCAGTCTCTTGCGGAACTTTGAAACAAATACTTCTCCAGCGGAATACCTGAAAAAATATTGAAACAATATCTGGAGAACTATATGTAAGAATCCTTGCAGGCATCCTAGACAAAATTTGAAAAACAATTCTAGAAAAGCCCATTGCGAAATTTTAAAAGTTAAGAATTAAATAGATAAGATTACGGAATTCAAGCAAAAAAAAACTTCTTAGATTTCTCTAACAAATCCGGATTTTCTCCAAGAATTACTTCATGAAAATATGCATAGTTTTTGTGTATTTCTTTCAGGTGTCCTCCAGTGATTACTTTAAAATCACAAAACTTCACAAGATCAGGGATTCCTCATCACAAGAAAGTTTTGAAAAATTACCGATGCAATGTCAGAAGAAACTCCTGAAAGAATCCCTGGAGGAATGCCTACAAACGTTTGAAAAATACCTATAGAAACGCCAGAAGGAATATCTAAAGTAATGTCCGAGAATGAAATTCTATGAGAAATTCTGTGAAATTTTCTTCAAAAATAATCAAACGTCAAATAATCATAAAATATATGGAAAAATCATTTGGGAGCACACACACAAACTCACTTTCATACTGTTATCTGACACTGTAGTGTCAGTGTCAATTGTGTTATTTTGCTTCATGGGCCTAAACAGCACAGTGCAAGTAGTGTATTGATAAAAAGTTGGATCCTAAAATATACTCGTATTTTGAATTTGAGATTTTTGAGTGGAATGACGATTGCCAAAAATCTTAAAAATCTTGGTTTTTCTCAAAAATCTGTAATCTTTACATAGAGATATCCATATGAAAAAATTGAAAAAAATCTGTGTCAATCTAGATAAATCTGTGCATGTGGCAACCCTGCCTACTAGATGCAAGCAAATTGCCCGTAACATCTTGCTCAACCAACATTATTCACTCAATGAGCAATCCCGTCAGCTGCTCAAGCGGCACTCACTCACCATGCGAGAGGCTTCCTCGCCAATCAATGATAGTTCATTTCATAGAGTGAAGAGATAAACCGCAATGGCAAAAACACGCACATTCACTCTCCTGTGGAAACGATAGGGGGATGATGAACAGTGGCATTATTTTTTGCTCTCCTCTCGCAAGTAGAGAACTCTCGACTGCAAATCGTGACATCACTCATGAATCAACAACACTGCTAAGAATCTACTTTTCAACAATCAAAGTTGGAGTGGAAAAGGAACTACAAGCTACAACAATGCTTGGAGATGTTATATATAGGTATGAGGAGATTTTTTTAAGCATGAAATAAACTAACATTGATTCGCCGTATTTGTCATTGGACATTATTTTCAACAAACTTTCTTGATTGGAAGGGTTGTTATGTCTTCCCAGATATCACAATTTTCCAGTCCTTTGCACGCATTTGCATTATAGTTTTGCCTGCATTATATACACTCTGGTAAAGGGTATCCACGATGAAATTGCCACACACAAAATTGATTCGCAAAATTCGAGTTTTCATCCGATTGCCATCAAATTTTCAGGGATTGAGAAATAACTATTAAACTTCATTTTACCATTTTACTCGTATTTTATTTACAGTTCATACGCAAATGCCCGCACCTTGGCCTTAACCCCGGCCAAAAGATTCTGCACAACCTGTGAATCAACCGTTTTATTGCATGTAAACCCATACTTTCTTCAGTTCCTCGACTGTCTTCACTACCTTAGGTCGTTTAAGAAGGTGCTGCTTCATAATCGCCCAGTACTTCTCGATGGGGCGGAGCTCCGGAGTGTTGGGAGGGTTGAACATTTTCGGCACGAAATTGACCTTATTGTCCGCATACCACTTCAGCACGTCCTTGGAGTAGTGGCATGAGGCCAAATCCGGCCAGAAGATTGTTGGGACGTTGTGGGCCTTCAGGAGAGGAAGCAGCCGCTTCTGGAGGCACTCTTTTATGTACACCTGTCCGTTCATCGTGTCCTGGGTCACGAAAGGTGCACTCCGCTTCCCGCACGTGCAGATGGCTTGCCAAACCAGGAATTTCTTCGCAAATTTGGACATCTTCTGAGTGCGGACATGCTCCGGAACGCTGAACTTATCCTTGGCCGTGAAAAACAGGTTGCCGGGGATCTGTTTGAAGTCGGCCTTCACATATGTTTCGTCGTCCATGATGCAGCATTCAACTTTCGTCAGCATGTTGAGGTACAACTTCCTGGCACGGGTTTTGGCGGACTTGTTCTGCCTCTCGTCGCGATTAGGGGCCTTTTGTACCTTGAACGTTCGAAGCCCAGCCTTAGTTTTGGTCTTCTGGACAAAACTTCGGCTTAGGTGCAGCTTCTTAGCCACATCCCGAACGGAGGCGTTCGGATTTCGGTTGAAGGCCCCAACTACGCGGTTGTGATTTTTGGTGTTGTACGGAATACTTTTTCCTTCACTTCTGGGCTTCCGATCGGTGGTCAACCGTTCCTCGAACCGCTTAATCACTCGCGACACGATGGAATTCGCGATTCCCAACGTTTTAGCGATGGAACGATGCTAGAGATCCTTGTTCTCGTGATGAATGCGCAAGATTTTATCACGCACGAGCTGTTCTTTCGACTCCATTTCCGCGAGTTTTGATCACAGGACTTTAAAACTTGCAGGATGTAAATAATGCACTATGAACTAAATCCACCCAAATTTTCATTAAATTCTACCCAACGGTTAAAAAGTTAGAGCAATTTCATAGTGTGGCAATTTCATCGTGGACACCCTTTAGTACTCAAGCATCTTACAAACCAATACTTTCTTTTTCGAACATGACCATGATTGAACACCCAAGGTTGCCAATCCGTTATTGCCAAATCAGCTTTAACTTCTCAGAGAACCGGGTGCATTTCAAGCAAGGAAAGGGTAGGAACGTGTTTTCGTGATACTCGCTTTATAGGATGCTGAGAAAACCTCTGCACTTCCACGAAAAATGACTGGGATGTTGGATAAACGGGTTAGGTTGGCAGCAGTGTTCATTTTTTGTAAACGATACGCTGAATTATTGTTCATCTTTTCTTTTTTCAGATGATTCTTCATTTTATTGGTTTGGTTTGGTTCTTTTAACAAAAATACATCGAAATATTAGTACCGATTTAAATCAACAGATGTTGTATTTGCGTTTGGAGCCACTCACGAAGTATGATGGTGGTGTACTTCATGGGTCGGTTCATAAACCACATAGACTCATTTTTGAAAATCTCAGACCCCCCACTCCCCCCTCGTAGACTTTTCTCCATACATTTTTTGAAATTTTGTATGGAGCGTAGACTTTGGTCAAACCCCCCTCCCCCCAAAAAAGTCAACGTGGTTTATGCATAGCCCCCATTGGGAAAACAAACAATGTTTTAATTACGCCTAAAAGTCGATTTCAACCGGTTCGAACCACAGTAGAGCTTCTGTTGGGGCCACTTACAAATTGTAATGTTCGCTTTCTTCATGTTGTTTTTTCGTAATACTGCTTATTGGCAACTACGAATCGATTAAAACTAACAGTATATATGCTGTTGAGCCCATTGACAAAGTGAGACCACTGGAAAAAAAAAATTAAACTACACTGATTTGAAGTGTTTTAAAACAACGACTGTCCGGGCCAGTCACATAAATTAACGCTAGAGAAGTTTTTGAGAAAAATAAGTTTTAAATTCACAAAAACACGTATATTTATGAAAAATGGTTTAAAATGTTTGCCACATGTCATTTTGGCTCTGCTCTTTGAATGCTCATTGAATCACAGATGTTTTCTAACACGTATGATTGAATAGTAAAACTGGTTTTCATTCACAAAACTACGAATGTTCATAAAACTTATGATTTTTCGACTGATCGATTGATGGTCTTGTTGCGGCTATGCAGTCTTTATTGAGACTGCAAAGCCGAAACAAGACCATCAATTTCATGAGCATTGTATTTTGGAGCTTCCTCCAGCCAGTCAGTAAGTCAGTAAGTTAGCAGGTCAGTTAGTCAGTAAGTCAGTAACTCAGTAAGTCAGTAATTCAGTCAGGCAGTTAGTCAGTCAGTTAGTCAGTCACTTTAAATTTTCTCTGTATTTTTCAACCTAAATTCACTTGGTCTTCGTTTTCATTTTATAGTTCTCCTAAGGTGTTTGTCGCAGTAGCATCCCACTGTAGTTCGCTAACATTGCTGAGCCGGTGAAGTTATTTTTATGAAATCGTTTTCCATGTTCATCTGAGACGGCTCCCATATTCTCTGGGAAGAAGTCCAGAAGAGAATGCAAGGAGTGCAATTTTAGTGACATATTAAACCCCAGTGCAGCATATGAATCAACCAACTCTTGAATGATGTGTACATAATCCGGAAATTTTCCATTTCCCAGGAGGTGAACACAAACGTTTTGGAACGCATTCCATGCTCGTAACTCTGTTGCGTAAAGAGTTTATCTGAAAACTGTCGTCTTTGAGGAATTTCCTAATTTTATGGCCAAGAAATACACTTTCTTTCACTTAGGCTACGTTCAATCTCATGTGATGCAGCTGGTACTGAGGAATACTTGTAACCATTGTGTACTAGCACTGCCTTCAAGCTTCTACTGGAAGCGTCAATGAAGAGCCTCCAGCCAGTTGCGTGATACTCTAACTGTAGCTCTTCCATCAGACCTTCGATATTGTTGCAAAATACAAGATCCCCGTCCATCGAAAACTATTAAATGTTATCTGAATATCTCTTCCGATAAGATGACACCTTAACATCTTTATCCAGAACATTCCAGTGCTTTAGCCTTCAAGCTAGCAGCTGCGTTTTTGTCTTGGGTAGCTCCAAATCTCGAACCAAATCGTTCAGCTCCTCTTGGGTTATAGAGTGTGGTTCTTCAGACCCCGAAAGTAAAAAATCTGGATAATCCTGAAACTTTTTATCAGATTCGCCTGGTTCTGAATCTGACTCATCAGCTATATTTGGAGATATTCGAACCGGGATTGCCTCGGAGTGTAATGTTGGCCTTGCTGGGTATTAAATGGTGCACTTCAACGCTTTGGATAATCCATGAGTTTTCATCATAAAAAGAAATGTGGGCCGAGCAGAAGCGAATAACTTGATATCTGGCCTTGGTATTTATGAGCTCAGATTAAGAGGTAAAATACCTGAGGATAATACCATAAAATTGTTCCCACAATGTCATGCGAATACCGAATTGAGGTAAGACAATACCAAAATAATACCTCTAAGGTGACCAGATACTTACCCAGGTATCCGGAATATCAAGTTTAGTTATTCTAGAGACATTTTGCTTGCAATTCTTAGGTATTTTGCTTAGGTATTTTACCTCTTAATCTGAGCTCTTTAATACCAAGGCCAGTTATCAAGATCAAAATTAAGTATTCATATGCTTTTGTGTTCTGCTCAATCGCCGCGATGAAATTACATGGCCGTTTATGAGAGCGCCCAAACCGACGTAATGCATTTTTTAATCGCGTCGCTTTTAATCGTTTTTTAATCGCGTTTTCGCTGCGGTGGCGGCAAATAAAACGCTGCAGTTTGGAGAGACCTTAACGCGCCAAAGGATTTTTGCTTTCTCTTTTCGACATCTCTTTCCCCATCTACCACGAGTAACATTGACCAATACACAGAGTATTTTGTTTTTGTCTTTTTTTT
>JAHHFK020001347.1:0-65913 GCA_024533555.2 Aedes koreicus
GCCAAATGAATAAAAAGTTCCACATAACTCCTATTGCTATACACTAATGGCATGGCTTCAAAATAGTGATTTAATTCCTTCTTACTTCCCCTTATCCTTATTTCTTCACGAAAAGTGATAACTTTGCCAACGTTCCATACCATTTCATTCAGTCAATCAACGCGAAGCAAGAAACACTAGTCTCCAGGTGATTTACGAAGTATCATGTGTGAGACACAGGAAGGTACGGTTAATAAAATATAAATTTATTTACTTTTTTTGAAATCGAGTATAAAATTAAACACAAAAGATAATTTATGGTATTTTAGGAAATTAGATAGATACAAAAGAACTGATTTGAATAAACGAAAGAAAATTACCTAAGGGTCAACGGCGGTGGCGGTGGAACTACAGTGATCGCTAAACGGCCGATCGAATGTTTCTTTTCTGGGAGCTCGGAGACTGAGACTACAGCGAGGGACATTTTAGTCGTCATCGCCAGTATTTAATTCAATAACGGCATGGGGCTTTTAAATTAAAATTTATGTATTATCAACTCCATTCGGGAAGCTACATTAACTGAACGAGATGCCCATTCTTCGCACTGTCCATTTAATAGTCTAAATGCCGTGGTAAACCCATGAGTGTGTGAGTGTGCCTTGGGTGGAGATTCTGAACAATTTCGAATGGGAATGAGAAATAGAATTATAAAATTCATAAAAGAGTTCATTTCCGATCATGGCATAAATCTAACTGGACAGTTGGGCAGTGTCCTCTGGGTGCGCATTGAAGTCGGGGCTGGACTACAGCGGCAGCAGCACGTCATCCTTGTCATAACAAAACAGACAGACAGTGTGTGCGTGCTACGTTCAGAGAGGGCGCTCGCGCTAGCCTCGAGAGGGGGTCATCAATAATCCGAAAATCGGCTTATCGATGACTTTTAACAGACTTTAGTTGGGTGTTAAATGAGGTGTGGAATGTCACTGGATAGTTGTTTACCGACAACCGATCGGGCGAACCTACCTTTCATCCCATTCTACTGTTTCTGTGTCTCGGGGACCGATCTGTTTGGGTTTGAAGTTCAACCGTCTGTTTGCCCAGCAGGTTGTCCGTTTTAATAGATGTACGTACACGATTTTCTCTCCTTGCGTTTGCTGGCTTCTCCGGGATGGAATGGAAGAAATCGATTATTGGGCGAGCGATCTGTCTGGGTCAGGCGTGGGAGATTTATGTCTTGATTTGTGGTTCAATATTGGTTGCTATGCGTTTTGGCTAAATTATTCACCGAAAAGACACGAGTCGCACGGTGGAAGAGTTATGGCATTGGACACCAAATTTATGGATATAGGCATTTCCGGTGAAATCATTGTGCAAAATAAAGTTCAAAAGGCCTTGGGTTAGGACGCGGTCAGTAGCCGGTTTCGATTGTGACAAGTAAGAATACCGTTCGAGATAGTTTGAATGACTAACCTATATATTTGTTTCTACTAATGCTAATCGTGCTATATACATGTTTGTAAGAACGAGATTTTAACCCCAGTCCTGATTCTCTGCACCATGGGAACAGGGTTTATGATCCGAACAAAGAAAAAAAACCTGACAGATTGCTATCAATTTGAATATCGTTATGATGTATTGAACACCGCGCCCCTAAAAAACAGCAACCAAGAACCCAACAATGGTCCGACGAGACTCTTTACCCAAACCGATCAGCAAGCTATTTATAAAGTTCCCGCCCCGACAACTTTTACGGCCCGAACTTGTTTATCAATGACCAGGTATCCGAAGATGTCTTCGACTTTGCGGTGGCTCGCGGAATTCACCACATTCCATCTCAACCGACCGTGCAGTGCCCTGCAATTGTCCAACTACCAAGGGTCGGAAACGAGGGAGACTCTTTCTTTAATGAAATTTGTTCCGATAGTCATCATTAAATTAGCCATGAAAAATGTTCAATTACCGAGAGGCGTCACCGGCCACGGTATGGCTCCTTCTGTTCCGTGGCTGAGCAGGAGTTGCCAGATTAACCGAAGCATAAATAGGTAGCCAATGCACTACTGTCTTGCTCACTGATTCTGGAGTCGCTTTCTTGTTGAATGATTTAAAATCTTCATTCGCAACTGTGTCCTCCCTTCTTGCTTGAATAGTTGGGGCCATAACCAAGGTCCGAGGTCGGAGAATATGAGCAGTACATCATACCAAGTCCTTACCCGAACAATGGACCTTCTTGTAAAAAAAGCCCTTACTTTGTCGACCGAGAGCTCGTGGAGAACGTTTATAATCATTACGGGGTAACGCCTCCCACAAAGTCCAGTTCAGCCGGTTCGGAAATTTTTCAATGAATTTATGAAGTGAAACTACGCTGCCGGACTTATCTGGCAAATTAAATCTTGAATCTTGGGTCGATAGGCACTGAGGAATGCAACGGAATCGGAAATGCCTTCTGTCAATCATACTTGACGAATGACAAGTAGGGTAAATGAGTTGTGTTTATCCGTTCTTTCAATTCTCCAACTCAGTGCAAAAATACGTTTCCTAGAATTTGTACCCAATTAGCCTACTTTTGTGTAGGGCGTTGTTGTTATGCTAACCAGGCCGTTGAAATAAGGATGCCCTTCTCGGTTCCCAGCTTGACGTAATGGTTTCACAAGAAAATGATTTATGGCTCTTAATTGGAGGAAGGTCCCGATCCCAAACCTGGCTGCCAGCAGTTGACTTGTGGTCGGTCAAAAGGTAAAAGAAAGAAAAACAAGGAGAAGAATCAGTCGGGAGCAAATGGGTGCGACTACTTTGGCAGACCACCAAAGCCATGCTCTGGCAACGAAATGTTCAATTATGACACTGTTTAACCGTGATGATTGAGGTTGGTTTCTGATGCATTTCGCTCGACGAATGATCCTGTTCGTAGATCTCATTTGTTACCTGTTAACTAGGGTACGGAGCGGGTTTTAAGCAGTGCATGCAGTAACTGAGATATTTGATGAAACCGATATGATATGATATGATACGAGTCGTTAAAGGAAGATATTGCGCACGTGTCAGTGAACAAAGATGTTGCTGGTTTTACCCCACTTCCTCTGTATTCTGCTCTTTTAACTATGTTCAGCGGAGCTACGGTAGTCAAAATAGGTCAAGTCTCATGTAAAATTTTCCTAGGAATCAAATAGAGGTGGTTACACTCCATTTACTCCATTTCCCCGTATTGGGGTAAAATCAGAAATATCTTCGTTCACGGACCCGTGCTTAGGCTTCAATCACCTTTATTCGATTTCTAGGAAATTTTTACATAAGATTAGGCTTATTTGGACTGCCGCAGTCCCCTTGAAGCATAGCAAAAAGGCTTAATTAAAAAAACATGGGGATGTACATGAGATAATTCTAACTTTTTATTCTTAAGATTTAGAGGAACTAAACTAAAACTAAACTTCTATTTCATCTACGTTTCGACTTATAACAGTTTTTCTAACTAGTCATAGGGTGAGACTTCAAAAAACAGTTTTTTTGCACTAATTTTTTTTATTGCAATTTTAATTTGAAAACTTTGGTAGGATTAATTTCATGGCATACAATGGCGTGCATTTTGAAGATACAAAATAGTTGCTAGTTATTGTATAAACAAGTTTTAGAGATTGATGTGTAAAAAGTATACTTTTTTTTTTCAAGATATCTTACTCCCTTATTTGCAAACATTTGCAAAAACGGAATACGTGAACTAAAAGTACAAACTTCCATCTACAAGATCTTTGCAAAATCGTTTGTCTTTTAAGTCCCCTTCTAGAGAAAAACTCATTTTAAAGATGGTGGTTTTGCATTCTTTCTTCATAACTTTCGATCAGCAGCATCAAAAATTATCATCAAAGACCGTAACAACGTGAGTTTTTTTTTTATGAAAATGTTTATATTTTTTTATTAACACATCTCCATTTATTTATTAACATTTCTATCACAGACAAACATATATAAAAACAATCAACGTTTTGCAAAACAAATCATCGTCACTAACACACCTGCGCCATCTGTTAAGCACACTGTGATGTTTGATAACACTGAACAGATGGCGGTAGTGTGCTAACTTCAATCGTAAGAGAATCGTTTATGTGCGCCACCTGCGGCTTTACTACCAAATAAGAAATATAAAATACTACCAAATAAGAAATATAAATATAAAATGACGCATACACGCATACACCTATAAAATGAGGGATGTTCAAGTTTTTTTTAAATGCAAGATTATAAAAACTTCGTCATATTTGAGTCGACCGTTCCATGTATCATGTGTTATATGTGTTCATGTGCAGTCAGCGTTTGAAACTCAAAGGGGGGGACATCCCTGTCCTTGCGTACAGTGGAGTATTGTGGTCTAAGAAGGGTTTTATAATCCAATCACATACGTTTCATCCTCCATGATAATATACCCAGAATTTTTACACACAACTGTATCGTATAGTTTTCGGGCTTTCGGTTTCACAGACGCGGCCTGATTTGAATTCCTTTTGGGTTTCTTCTGCTTCCGGCTTCCTGATCTTCTTGTCAATAGCAGGACTGACAGGACCGGATTTCCGACCACTCCTCGGTGCATCTTCTAAAGCACATTGTCCTCCATACTTTCAAACAGCAGTTTTTACTGCTCCGACGCTCACACCCTCTTCCTCAGCCAATTTTCTTAAAGAGATTCCACCCATATTGTACACTCAGGAAAATAATCTTAAGAATTTCATAAGGTTCTACTTATGAATGATGCTTTGGAATTTCATAAGCCTGATTTATGAATGGATTTTGTTTTACACGACGTTGTTCTTGTTCGCATTTAAGTTTTCATGTTAACAAGTGTTGATGTATACTAGTGGTCTAGACACTGGACCCATATCCTCAACGTTCAAGGTTCAAATCCAGGTTGCTCCATATTTTTATTTTTTCAACATCATTATATACTTATAAATCATTATATAAGACCAAGAATTTTGAAAGTCAACCAGAATCTATGTTGTTTTCTACACTAGGGTACAATTTAAAAAAAAAACAATTGTGACCGTCTCGAAAAGTGGTCAGGTTTAGTGCGTTTATATCTCAGTCGTCTCTTCAAAGATTTTCAAAAAAAAATTAATGCAATCGATCGGAAACATTTCTATGCGTCAATTACAATATTAAAAACTATTGATTTTTAACATCAAACTATTGAAAACAACGCAAATATAAGGTAATGACTTATAATTTAGTTTTGCGGAGTAAATTAACTAAGTGCGAAGTGTTTTCCTATCACAGACTTCAAATGTAGGTAAGGGAAATCCAAATAGCAGTGAAGGATATAAAAGGGGTACATCTTCGGAATTTGCTTCATTTGTACGGCTGCTTTGATGCTGTTCAGAGCGGCAATGAGCCAGTATTGAATTAACAGCTGGCAGTGACTCCTTGAGGGTGCTCTTGCGAGCAACCATTGCACTGTGGTCCAGAATGTGAATTTAGCTGCAAAGATACGTTTTCAGCCTAAGTTTGAAGTTTCCCAAGTAGCACACTACGGTCATTATTTGTTGTAGTAACTTGATTTTGACTAAACAAGTCGTATTAATGTTATCTCAACCGAATTGTAACAAGTGTGCTGCTAGGGATTGGAACAAAGTTGCCTTCTAATCAAGTTGAAGTCTTGGATGAGAAGAATTTCAGAGTTCAGTTCAGAGAACTTCTTTAGCTAACACATGTTTATTAAATCAGCATTTCGGGTATAATCAAATAATATTACATCACGTATACATGGAGTGGTGCTACGTATGTCGGGTTTGGATGTTTTTGTTTTATTTTGTTGTATTAATTTGAGTTACTTTTGAAGCTGGATAGATTTCAGCTGCTAAATCGAAATTTTTGAGAAATATCGAGTTTTCTTGGAAGTATGAAAACATGATGTAAGAAGCTTAACCATGGATTGCAAATTCGAACGTTTGGTTAGTTACTTGCACAGAAGGCTATTCGCGATCCCTTATTAAGTTGGTTAGGCCTAAAATAAACCTTTTACCCAATTTCTGGTTACATATGGTTTTTTTTTTTTTTTGCACGAAGACTACGTCTTACGGCAAGGGTAGGCTGTCAATTGAAATAAGCGACCGTAACGAAATATCGTTACAAATTAAACGCTAATAACATAAAAAACGCTCAATAGATTTTCAAGATGTTCACATCAATCGGTTGAAAAAAATTTCCGAGTATCAATTCAATTATCAAACATTATCCGTTAACAATTTTAAACTATTTAAAATAACAAAAATAAGAGGTGATGTCTTATAATTTTGTTTTGCAGGATAAATTTACTAAATGCACAAAACTTTCCTATCACAGACTTCAAATTTAAGTAATGATCGTCTCATACGTGTCAGTGCACGATATACAAAGAAGACACCTTGAAATTTTCTTCATTCACAGCCACGGAGCTATGCTGAGCGGCAATGGCCAGTATTGCCCTGGCAGCTGGCGGTTGCTAGTACCCTGCAGGAGGGTACGCTGGCAAGCAACCAGAGAAAATGAAGGTTTAGTGGCTGTCGCTGGCGAGTAGCTGGCTGGACAGCCATTTTTAATGCAGTCGTGTGCTATGCCAAGATCGAGGCAAATTTGGAGGGAAAAATGTATGAACCAGTTGGTAGCCATATCACGATATAATGTACATATATATGTATAGATGTATATGTAGATGATTTAGAAATAAATGTAGATGATAAAGATAAATATGTAGATGATAAAGATGTATATGGTGATGATATTGATATATTTGAAGATTATGTCGATATATATGGAGATGATATAGAT
Organism: Aedes koreicus; assembly: GCA_024533555.2. Lineage (NCBI taxonomy): Eukaryota > Metazoa > Arthropoda > Insecta > Diptera > Culicidae > Aedes > Aedes koreicus. The sequence goes on from JAHHFK020001347.1 coordinate 6,772, forward strand.
ATGCCGCAACGTTAAGTTTAAAAAATCCGCAATCAAAATGTCTCTACAAGCAGAACGTTATTTTTCGTAGAAGAAACAACTATGTTTAGCACCACGGTCCCCAAATTTCGACCGAATTCCAATAACTATTTAATGATGTATTTTACACAACACCAGTGAAGGTGCACTTCAGACCAACAAATTGGTCAGGTAGCTGATTGCACTGCAGGCTGTTGCTAGAAAGCCGTTGTAAGGATCTATTAATTATGCATTGTTCATCAGAGCAGACGGTTGCCAGTGATTTATTTGTAGCCGGTGGGTTCAAACACGAAGAGCAAAAAAGGTGTGTGTGTGTGTGTGTGAGGGGGGGGGGGTTATGTGTGATCTGGTTGGTTGCCAGCTTTTGGTAAGGCGCTACGTGCAACGGCTGAAATAGCCTGCTTGTTCAAAAGACCGAGTAGATTTGAATTCAAATGCGCACCATCTCAAATCCGTCCTTTTCAGGACGACGAATTTAATTTTGAGAGAGTTAGTTTGATTTGAATTTATCCAACGTTACTTTCCAAGTTCTTACCAATTGTCAATCACCGGTGGCTAGAACAAACCTTGAGAGTATTGTGTTAAAATTACAAATGGCTGCCGTCTCGAAAAATTGAAACAGCGGACGCTTATAATTCGATCATTTCTTGATTGATTTATTTTTGAGAGTTTCGCCATTAACATTTAGAGGTTTTAACGATTGCCATTTTATTTACTCAAGTATTTAAAATTTTACAAATAAAACATGAAACTAATTCACGTACATATTCATCAATCGGTTTTACAGAATTTTAAAGAATGTTGCGTTCCAGCAAATATCAAGAAAGTTCCAATCACGGACACCGTTTTGTTTCTAGAACATGATATTCCGTAGTAACATTTGCTACACATTCCAATGAGTACAGTTATGAATAGTTATTCTGTTGTGTTTTGATTCGCGTTGGATAGAGTTTCACTTCTAGGAAAAAGTAAGTTTTGAGAAACTGTGGAAGTGAGAATAAGTACGATGCCTAATCGTTTCGATGCCAACCGTATGCGCAAATTTCGGAGCGCGTTAAGATCGAACACACGGAAAATCCTCCGAAACGACCATGTACCGATGCCAAGTGAGCTTGTGGTTATCGGGCGAAACTGAAATCAGCCAGAAGTAATGCGTTACCAACTGCTGATTGGGACGCTGGAGTAGAACCTTCAACTCGAGGCTGTCTCATCATTTAAAGCTTTCTAAAGAGTGTGCAATAGAATTCTCTAACAAACAGCTGATCTAAAGATCTTTAAGTACCACACCCACACTAATTTGATCAGACGGAAAAAATAGGGGTCAAATGAAAGTTTTTAAATAACTGAAACATAAACACTTCTCGATAGATTTTCGAGATTATTGCTTTAATAAGTTGGAAGTTTTCACGACTGTCAACTTACATAAATATCATAAATTTTTGACTTTGAATTCCCAAACAATCTGTAACGCGATAAGGAAAATGGTCTCCAGCCGGTTGATCATACCAACACCATCACTACAGCCAGCACAACCGTTGCCCGTTCATCATACCAACATTCAATCCAAACATCCATTTCCAAGGCTGCCAAATAATTTCTAACAAGCGAATCATAGAATGTTCTACATACTTACTCACTTACTTATGCTAACCAACTCCATTGTACCCGTCCCATGTTCCGCTACGAAACTAAAGAAACTAACCAAACGGTTTAACGTAGTCTACGTCAACCGGTCGTGAGTTATACACTGATAGGCAAAATAACTTTATTTTGTCACTGTTTTTTTTCAACACAAATTGATTTTTTTTTCTTTAAGTAAAACTCCTTTTTTCAGTATTCCATAAGTGAAACTTAAAAAGAATATATAAAATAAGATAATAAAAAAATACATGTGTTGATTTTTGAACCGAGTAAATGAGAGACATTGAAAAAACGATTATGGAACTTTATTTTACCTATCAGTGTACATAATCCCATGCACTTAAAATTTTTGCAACATTCCTTTTAGATTCAAAGAGAATGGTGCAAATTTTATCAAAACTGTGTTCATATGGAAGATGCAAGAACAAACAAACATTGAATACTCCACATTCATGTCAAATCATATGAAACGACTTACACTTCTTGAAACTCTCGTAATTTAACAAAACATAATTGAACGTACCCTCAAACCAGAAAACGAAAGACGGAAGGACTTGACGCGTGGTACTTTCAGTAATAAAAACAGTTAAGGGAAACCCAACCACCTAATAGGAATAAAGCAAAAATATGGTGCAATTCGTTATCCAGTGATAATTCGCATTCGAGAAATCAACAATATATATATTTTTTAATTAGTTCATTTATTTGTTGGGCTCAGGCGTGTGTAACACTTTACGGAGCCGATATTCACTACTGTTATTAACAATGTATAATTTTTCAATTTTAGTAAAATGGGGTGCCAAATACTCGTGGCTATCTCGAGGTTAATGGGTCACATTATCGTTTGGAAGGGCTAGGCAGGTAACTTATTGAAGGTATTATTTGCTGCTCATGGTTGCGACATCTACCAAATCCTCGGTCCCTGTAGTCTCTTTCAGGAACTAAGCCGCAGATGGGTGACCACTGCTTGCTGGACAGGTACAAGTAGGACGGAAACAAAAGGATAGTATAACTGGGACACAATGGCAGGGAATTTACTAAACTGGAGGGGAGGGGGTGATGACATTACACTCTTAGATTAGACAAACAAAGGAATTCGTAAATCGCTTGCACGTAGGGGAGATCACGCATTCCCAAAACATCTCTTACCTCGCGGGAGGGTTGTCTACCTCGGGCCACTAGGGTATCAAATAATCGTGCTCCTGAGGCATCATTATCCGGGCAATACCAAACTGCGTGATCGATGTCATCATAACCGGTCTGCACCTAATATGTTGCTATCGAGGAGGTTAATTCTGTAGAGATGTGCGTCTAGCAAGTAGTGGTTGGAATGAAACGAATGAAACCGCGACTTACATCCAGACCTTTGAATCACGATCTCGACGAAACATTTGGAATAATGGAATGTAACTACCGCCCAAGAAAATTACTTGTCACATCGTTTTGCCAACTTTGAAGAGAACTCCGACGTACTAATGGGAAAAATTCATCGTGTGAAATTCTTCTTTCAAAAATCTCGCCTTCTTTTGCGCCCACCTTTGCTAGAGGGTCCGCCTTCTCATTGCCTGGGATTGAGCAATGTAAGGGGACCCATGCAAAGGTAATCCTAAATGATCTTTCGACCAACGCACACATCTGCTCCCTTATTTTGGAAAGAAAGTAAAATGAGTGCCTCACTGTTTTCATCGACCGGAGGGCCTCAATAGAACTGAGACTATCGGAGAAGATGAAATAATGGTCTATGGGCATGTCGAAAATTATCGCCAATGCGAAATTGATTGCTGCCAGCTCAGCAACATATACAGAACAAGGTTCCTGAAGTTTCCGGGAGGCAGATGAGTATTCATTGTAAACACCAAAACCAGTGGATCCATCAATGAGCGACCCATCAGTGAAATTTTTTCTATTACAATTGACATGTTGGCACTTTTTAATAAAAACATGGGGAATTAAAATAGGTCGAAGTTGATCTGGAACTCCTTGAATAGCCCGCTTCATGGAGAGATCATAGTCAGTGGAGGAACTGTGATAAGGAAAGCGAACACTACGAGAATTACAGCATGGAAGACTTATGATCAGATGACATATAGTTAATATAGATTCGTAAGAATCTAGACTGGGTACTCAATTTGAGTATTTCTTTGAAGTTTTCAATCACAAGGTTGTTACTGATTCCACACTTGATCAGTATTCTAGATGAGAGCTCCCAGAAGCGTTTCTGTAAGGGTTTTACTCCTGCCAGAACCTCCAGGCTCATATTATGCGTTGAATGGATACAGCCAAGAGCAAACGTAAACAACGATATGTAGAAAAAAATCAACACTAAAGATTTCCAATTTTCACGATGAGGTCTGTATCCGCAATAATCCGGACACCTCAAAACATGAATAAAACATAAATTTCGCATTATATTTCCGTCGTAGTTGTTTATTTCAGATTCATGCGATGTGTTCTAACAATTCGTGAAGACAAATTCGTGAAGGTATTTGCATAAAATTTTCGAACTTTGCTTACTCCGTCCATTAGGGTTTGTACAGACTCTTGAGAAATCGTAGAAGCCGTCTTTGTCCAAATTTGCTGGAAGTGTTTGATGTCTTTGATTCTTTGCTTCTTTCCAGAAAGCTTCCGCTTCATCAGAGCCCGAATATCTCTCGATTGGTCGTAGCTATGGGCAATTTGGCGGGTTTGAGGTTTTTGGTACAATTTACCAATGTGAGTACAATCCACCACAGTTTTAGCATAGTGGCACGATGCCGAAATCGGGCCAGAAAAAAGCTTTTTCTTTGTGACTTTTGATAAAGGGTAGCAATCGCTTCTGCAGACACTCTTTCTGATAGATCTCCTTGTTGATTGTGCCTGTAGTGACGAAAGATTTACTTTTTTTGCCACACGTGCAAATTGCTTGCCACACAAGGTATTTTTTGGGAAATTTCGATGCCTTCTTCGTTCTGAAATGCTCAGCTGTAGCATTTCTGGCCATAGCAGAATAAAAAGCCAGCCCTGAAAGCTGCTTGAAATCCTCCAGAACATAAGTTTCATCGTCCATAACAACGCAGAAAACTTCGTCAAATATTCGCAGTACAAACGTCGAGCCCGTGATTTTGCTGCCAAGTTCTGTTTGTCGTTGCGATTTGGAACTGTTTTTACTTTATACGACTTGAGTCCCAAACGTTGTTTTGATTTCTGGACAAAACCAGGCGAAAAATCAGAGAAGGTCTTCTGTAACTTTTGAATCGTATGATGGTTAAAAACCTAGAAATTTGAGCGGATCTTATCCATAGGTGTATTAGTTACATCTCAAAGTTACATACATACTACATTACAGTAGTTCCAATCATGTCGTCAGAAACAAGAAATTGTCCATGAGAAAATTTTGTCACTCTCAATCTACGTCCACGGGCGTCCACCGGTGGATGCTAAAAGACTTAGAGTTGCAAATACACTGTGTCTCGTGTAATAAGAACCTTCAAGAAGCGCCTGAGTGACCAAAGGAAGGAAGGAAGTGGTCGTAAAAGTGTTCCAATGGACAGTAAAATGGCCAGGAAAGTCGTACAACAATTCTAGAACCGTCCAAACATGTCAATTCGAGATTTCGCTAAAAAGTCCAAAGTGTCAGTCGGTTTTGTGCAGAAAACCATGAAGCATGCTGGGTTAGATGTTTACAAGGTGCAAAAAGCCCCAAACCGGAATGAAAAAACAAAACATCACTGCGAAAACCCGCGCCCGGAAACTTTACACGAAGCTGCTCACCAAATCCGGTTGCATCGTGATGGATGACGAAACATACGTCAAGGCCGACTTCCGTCAACTTCCTGGGCAAGAGTATTTCTTTGCCAAGTCGAAGTTCGATGTTCCGGAGGATGTTCGAAAGAACAAACTATCGAAATTTGCAAAGAAGTTTCTAATCTGGCAGGTGATTTGCGGATGTGGAGAAATAAGTGCTCCCTTCATCACTTCCGGAACAATAAACGGTGCGATTTACACGGAAGAGTGCCTTAAGAAACGTCTCTTGCCATTCATTAAGAAGCACAAAGGATCAACTCTGTTTTGGCCTGATCTAGCATCCTGCCACTACGCTCGAAACGTATTGGAGTGGTACCGAGCCAACGGAGTCAATTTTGTGCCAAAGGATATGAACCCACCAAATTCACCGGAACTTCGTCCAATTGAAAAATTCTGGGCAATTATGAAAACGGAACTTCGCAAACATCCCAAAACTATAAAAACAGAACTAGAATTGAAGAAAATTTGGGTAAAAACAACAAAAACACTGGGAAAATCGGTTGTACAAAATTTGATGGGTGGAGTGAAAAGGAAGGTGCGGGCATTCGGGATGGGAGACGAAATTGAATAAAACAAATGTTGTAAATCAAAACTCATTAGTAGTTCTTCATTCCCTGAAAATTCCAAGAAAATCCGATAATCAGTTTAATTTTGATGAGTATATATGTGTGTGCCATTTTTATCGAATACACCCTTTAGTAGTCCTTATCTCAGCTCAACCGTCCAGAAATCCTTGCTCTACTACTGTCACGGCTGACAATCGCATTCATCTTATGAAAAAGAATCAAATACAAAACAATCCTTACTTTTTTTTATTCCATTTTTTTTCCTTTAAAAAAAGAAAAGAACGGTATGTTTTGTTATTTAAAAAGTTTAGTAATATAGGGGTTTGGGGGGGGTTGTTTAAATATTGTGTTTTGTGGGGGGGGAGGAAAGAAAAAAAAGCGGGGGAAGAAGAAAAAAAAAACCCTCCCTCAAATTTTGTTGGTTTGGGGGCGGGGGGGGGGGTGGTGGGCGGGAAGGAGACGCTCGAAGGAGTACGTTTCCCGGGGGCGCTTCGAAGCTCGCGATCACACAGAAGCAACCACAATTCCGCCTCGCTTTGGCCGATGTGTGTTTTTATGTTATTTGCATAATTTATTTATACTTCTCAGGAAATTTGATTTCGTATTCGATTGCTAATTAATTTTATTGCCTCTAATCATATGTAATCGGAAGAAGGCATTGGCCACGAGGGGTCTCGATGAATTCGGCCTTTTCTAAATTTTCGCTAAATATTTGCCGGAAAAAGTTGAACAATTGTACAAAGGACGATCAACCAATTATATACCTACATCGGGCACCATCCAATAGCAAATGAATTATTTCTCCAATCGGTAAAAATTATTTTGACGGCGGCATCCGAAAGCGACAACAAATACAGTTTCACGTTCAACTCAACTTTTCGAAACTCGTAACGGCCAATTTTCGATCCAAAATGATATGAAATCATAAATTTGAATATAAATGGTTAATGATCTGGCTCGGGTTTGTGGCACTGAAGATCCTTTGGAGTATTCACTTTTGTTTTGCTGTTGTTGAGGTAGTTTTTGATTTCGGGGCGCGCAAATCGAGAAATGAAATGCGATTTCGCCCCGGGGTATGTCAATTATGCTGATTGTTTTTCCCCTTGCGGATCGATTCGATCGGCTGCTTAATGGGTATGTTACACGGTACCGTCTCTCGTCGATGCGATGGGCTGCTGCTGCTGCTGCAGTTGTTGTTATTGCTGGTTTCCTCTGATAGGTCCAGTTTTGGTGTGAACCGCCCTTAAATGGTTCGATTTAATTTAATTCCCACACAGTCGCAACCATCCGAGCCCAAAGTATTGGAGGGTTGGGGGATGGAACTCCGATTGCGAGGATTGCTTTACTCTTCGTCACTAATGAATTTAATTGAGGAGTATGGAGTCAGTTTGGTTTGTGTCAATTGAGGCTTGGATTACGCGACAAAGGATCTAAAAATTTATTGCCATCGATCTCAATTTGCCTCTGACGACGGTTATTGCAGGGAATATGACACTAATTAGCAGCTTGTCGCTTGGTGGCCCAATTACGAAATGGGTGCTGTAGGATTCTGCGTACTAAATTTTAATTGTCAACCACTGATTGAACATCCACTGATAATAGGATGTGGGAACATTGAGTGTATGCATTGTCACGATAACCTTGAAGGCTAATGTCGTCGGCTTACAGAAAATACCAGCAAAGTTGTATATTAGGCTGTCTAGCGAGAACAAAATTAATTGCAACGGCGGATCTATTGTTGAAGTCACGTTGCAACACAGGTAATTTACTATAAAATTTCATGTATTTATCGGATGGAAACCATATCTGCAGGGTAGTTTTCTACATTTATTAAGCTCAGTTTACTTGGTTGGTAGTGGTTGCTTGGTAAAATTCTCGACACTTTCGCCATCCATAAGAGCTTGTACAGTCGTATCCGGTACCTTTTTCTCTTTTTTTTTTTTATCAGCTTTCTACGCATGTCACTTGCATGCTTTACTTTCTCCTTGGTCTTTTTAATACCCGCTTCATCATGGCCCAATAAAATACTATTGGACGTAGTTCAGGGCAGTTTGGCCTTTTCATGTCCTTGGAAACAAAATGCACATTCCAAAACCATTTGAGAGCCTGGAGCAACATCAACAAGCAACTATACTATATTAACAATATAAGTCACTTCACATTTTTCCAGGCGACCCTTTTTTTACGCTTGTGGCGCCCTAAGTGAGAAAGGTGGCAACTACTAAATGCACACGCTCAATCTAAGCGATCCGGTTTTTGTTATACCTAGCGTAATATTGAAACAAATACATTATTGTTGTCAAATGGTTGGGACACACGCATATCGATCTGCTCTTTTGTTGAAAGTTTTTCACGGTTTTGAAGCAAAATTGATTCTTTTTCCCTAACACAATGACATAGGAAACAGAACCGAATTTGAATCATACTTGTCAACCTGGTGTTGGTTAGTTCCATTGTCAAGCAGCTCAGACAAGATGATGTTTTTGATTTATATTGGCGGAACTAGCGTAGTTTGTACACCCGCGACAAAGTAATAAATGAGTAAATATTACTGTCAAAGGAAGTTAAAAATGCAAATAATGTTTTGGTAATATTGGCGCCGACCTTTTTAAAAATGCGTAACGCAATTATCATCTTGATTAAAAAATAAGGTAACATGTATTTGTCTCAAAAAATAATACAGTTTAGGCAAAACTAGTCTTGTTTCCTGACATTGCTTCATTGAAATGGAGAAAAGTAATTCTATTCTAGGAGTAAACAAAGCACATTTTGACGTATCTGCGTTATTTTCAAAACAGCTCTGAGAAAAATTATATGGTTCTACCGACAATCATGATCAAGATGACTATTGCATATAATGGTTTTTATTACCATGAAAATGGTCGGAGACATTTTTTCATCATCACATTATTGGCCATGGTCATGTTTACAGGGACTATTATGACATTATAGTAAATGTTGAGTCCACCATTTTGAATGGTCATTTTGACCATGATTGCAGTCGGTTGAAAATCATTATTTTGCCATAGTCATCATAATCCCCAATAATGGAAAAATTGACTATCAAACTTTTCTCTGTGTGAGCAAACAATACTCATAAAAAGAGTATATTAGTTTTACCGTGGATACACGGTAGAATGAATTAATCAAATTGAAAGGTAAAATATATTTTGAATGCCTTTTTAATCACCAGATGGTTCTGTTGGCAGCGCTACACGGGTCGCCTAACATGTATATGTGAAAAAGGATGTAACGTATATTGTTAATATAGTATATTTGATCAAAGGCTCGATTTTTTTTCAGCATAACATTAAATTTAATTTGCACTTCAGAACCACAACTACTTTATTGATAAAAGAGTGGCATGTGCTTATAAGGTGTGGGATTTTTTTTTTAATTTTTTTTTTTGGTGGAATTGTGGTAAGATAAGTTTTTTTTTTCAAAAATCATCAAACCGGGCTCTTCGATTTCTCCAATTGCTATCTTTGAATTGTATAAAGAAGAATTTTAACAACATGTCTTAGGGCCTGTTCATAAACCACGTAGACTAATTTTTGAATATCTCAGAATACCTCTACGAGGGGAGTTTTCTCCTAAATTTTTTTTTTTAATTTTGTATGGGGCGTAGACTTTGGTCAGACACGTCAGCTGATATCTTCATGCCCCCAAGTTTCCCCCTATCAATTTGTAAACAACCTTTGCATAGATCGAGCGCAACTTTGTCAATTATGAAAATAAATTTGCATGAATAGTAATGCTACAGAAAAGGAGAGCACAATTTTTTTTAAATCAGTTTAAAGTGGTTGTTAAAAAAAAAGTGACACATAAGTCATTAGGATCAATATTGACCGGTATTTCAAGCCTTCGTAGAGCTTCGAAATTTTAACTTAGAGGCAATGTTTAAGCACCATTTGAAAGGTTCTAGTCTCAAAAATGCATTGGAAAAAACTGGTTCCGGTAACATTGTCCGTCGGGAATCTGCTACAAAGGGAAGGAAGTTTTATCATAGAGAACAGACGTTCATCTTCGGTCTGCTACTTGTGTAAAACTTTAAACCGACATTTCAAATGTGTGTCGTTATGCTCCTGGTAGGCGGCAGTGCGATAACTGTCATGTAAATGTTTATCAATAAAACCTGGAATTTTTTGTATGTTTTTCTCTGCACTTGCTTCTTATGCCGGCTGCCCATAATAACTTTTACACACGTTTTTTTTTTAAGAAAATGTATATGGACATCAATCTCTGTTCTCTGTGGTTTTAGTTTGGCGGTGATAAAAAAAAGTTGTGGCTGCTCCTCTCCAATCCCTTGGGCACCTTGTACCCCCTAGGTCTTGCTCCACCTGGTCTGACCATCTTGCTTGTTGTGCCCCACGTCGTCTTGTACCAACCGGATTCCCGTCGAACACCATTTTTGCAGGATAGTTGCCCGGCATTCTCGCAACATGTCCTGCCCAGCGTATCCTTCCAGCTTTTGCCACCTTATGAATACTGGGTTCGCCGGCGAGTTGCGCGAGCTCATGGTTCATCCTTCACCTCCATAGTCCGTCCTTCTGTACTCCAACAAAGATGGTTCTGAACACCCATCGCTCAAAAACTCCGAGTGCTCGCAGGTCCTCTTCAAGCATTGTCCACGTCTCATGCCCGTAGAGAACAAACGGTCTTATTAGCGTTTTGTACAGGATGCACTTCGTACGGGAGCTAAGTCTGTTTGACCGTAGTTGCTTGTGGAGCCCATAGTAGGCACGACTTCCACTGATAATGATCCACGTCATCGGCAAAACAGATAAATTGACCGGATCTGTTGAAAATCGTGCCTCACATGTCAAACGCCGCTCGTCGCATAACACCTTCAAGAGCAATGTTGAACAGGAGGCAAGAGAGACCATCACCTTGACGAAGCCCCCTGCGGGATTCGAATGAACCCGATAATCCACCCGATATCCTCACACAGCACTGGGTTCCATGCATCGTAGCCTTGATATGTCGGGACAGCTTCCCCGGAAAGCTGTTCTCGTCCATGATCTTCAATAGCTCATTTCGGTTAATTGTATCATATGCGGCTTTGAAGTCGATGAATAGATGATGCGTTGGGACTCTATATTCTTGGCACTTTTGGAGGATCTGCCGCAAAGTGAAGATTTGGTCCGTTGTAGACCGTCCTTCGATTAAGCCGGCCTGATAACTTCCCACAAATCTATTTGCTAGTGGCGACAGTCGTTGGAAGATGATTTGGGATAATACTTTATAGGCGGCATTAAGGACAGTGATCGCACGATAGTTTTCACATTCCAGCTTGTCGCCTTTCTTATAGATTGGGCAGATAACCCCATCCATCCTCTCCTTCGGTAGCTGTTCGGTATCCTTAATCCTGACTATCAGTCGATGCAGGCAATTTGTCAACTTGTCCGGGCCCATCTTGATAAGTTCTGCTCCGATTCCATCCCTTCCAACCGATTTGTTTTTCTTCAGCTGCTTGATGGCATCCTTAACTTCACCTATCGTCGGAGGTGGCACATCTCCGTCACTTACTGCATTGACTACGTCTCTTCCATCGCTGTCTTGGTCTTCTTCCTGTACTCCATTCAGATGTTCATCGAAGTGCTGCTTCCACCTTTCGGTCACCTCACGATCATCCGTCAGGATTCTCCCATCCTTATCCCTATCATCCTTATCATCCTTATCCACATTTCGGCTCGCGGCACGAAGCCTCTGCGGGATGCGTTGAGTTTCTGGTAGAACTTGCGCGTTTCATGTGAGTGGTGCAGCTGTTCTACTTCCTCACACTCCTCCTCCTCCTGGTGGCGCTTTTTCTCCCGGAAAAGTTGGGTCTGCTGTCGCCGCTTCTGTCTGTATCGTTCCACACTATGACGGGTAGCTTGACGCAGCATAAGTGCCCGCGCTGCGTTTTTCTCATTCAACACCTGCTGACATTCCTCGTCAAACCACTTGTTCTGTCGGCTTCGTTCCTCATTTCCTAAGACGTTCTCCGCCATGCTGCTAATAGCTGTTTTCACGGTATACCAACATTCCTCGAGAGGGGTTTCGTAGAGCTGGCACTCTTTCGGCAGCACAGTTTCGAGCGATTGTGCGTAGCTTGCGGCGAGGTCAGGTTACTTCAGTCGCGCGAGATTGTACTGTGGCGGGCGCCGGTACCGAAAGTTGTTCACTACGGAGAGTTTTGGGCGCATCTTAACCATCACTAGGTAGTGGTCCGAGTCGATGTTAGCGCCTCGGTAGGTTCTGACGTCAGTGATGCCTGAGAAGTGCCGGCCATCTATCAAAACGTGGTCGATTTGTGATTCCGTTTGATTCGGTGACCTTCAGGTGTACCGATGCGGGAGGCTGTGCTGGAAGAAGGTACTACTTACGGCCATGTTTTTGGAGGCGGCGAAGTCGATAAGTCGAAGGCCGTTTTCGTTGATCAGCTGGTGTGCGCTGAACTTTACAATCACCGGTTTAACCCCCCCTCGGTGGCCAACGTGGGGGTAGAAACCCCGGTGGTTGTTTTTGCTTGGTGTTTGGGCAGCGGTCGTATTCACGCTCCAGCTGCGCGTAGAATTCATCTTTGTCGTCATCGGTACTTCCGAGGTGAGGGCTATGCACATTAATGATGCTGATGTTGATGAACCGGCCTTTAATCCTCAACCTGCACATTCGGGGGTTGATCGGCCACCATCCGATCACCCGCTTCTTGGTGCCATAATAAAACCAAATTGATTTCAAGTGGCTTTCATAAAACTTTAATAAAACTTAGTAAAGCAGGATGGTGTTAGCAAGTTACTTGGGAGACGCTCAAATTGGTTGGACTTTTACCCTTATTTTTAAAAAGCGGGATGGCTCGCTTTTGCCAGGGCTGCTTTCGGATATTTGTGGGTTTCTGGAAGAAACTCAACAGTGTCCAACAACTGCTTAGCCCCCCACATCCTAAACAGTCCCCGCCGCTCGTCCGGAACTACTTATTCGTGTATTCAGAAGCTGTCCATCATATCTGATGGAACCCCACCATCCGCGACCCGTGCACCGGCCGGGTTGCTTGCAGCTCAGCCCTGTAGAGTCTTCACCTACTCTACGGTCTTAGACCACCATCTGTCACCATGTTCCTAATGGCCAGATGAGCAACCTCCATCGTCGAACAGGAAAAAAAATCGCTCCCTCGACAACGAGCTTCCGCCAAAGCCTTCCCCTAATAGTCACCAACCGAGGCCTATTTTTCATTGCCAACGACCATAAAACAATACACCTCTCGCTCAAATTGCAGCCACACGCTACTTATCCATTGGCTCTCATCACCCGGTGAAATGGCAACCGAGGGAAAAGTAACTCATAATGTCGTAAATTTTTATACTACACTCAGTAACCGTTAATCCAGCTTCCGAGCTGGCTGCGGAAAATGAACAAAAACAAACTTGAAACCCATAAGATTTGTCGCTTTCTCAGTACAGATGATCGTTTCAATGAGCGATGCCGCCTCGAACTTGCCATTTCCCTACATCTTTTTATGAACACTAAACTGTCTGATCGAAGGACATTTACTATCCTGCGCGTACCTCTCGTCGATTCACCAGATCATCGCGTCGCTATCATCATCGATTTAGGGAGGAAGTTTACTACCCTTTCATGGAACAAAATACGGCTCGTCTCGCGGAACAAATAGCAGCCAAGCACATGCGTGTCAGTCAGTCTGCCACATCAGATCTGTCAAATTGATTAAGTTTTTACTACCCATCACGGAATGGCCCCGCCTCGTGCAGGGATGTGTGATTGTAATTTATATTTTGTACTTGCTATAATAATCGACAAGGATCGTAAAATTTGCCAGCAGGAAACGTGGCACGTGGTGACAGCATCCATCATCAGCAAAACAACAAACACATTAAAGCACATCCCACACCGACCTCTGTACTGGTGGATCTGATGATGAAAGCAATCAATTATTGTCAGTGTGTGGATGTGTAACGCATTAAGTGGGATTTCATGAATTAGGGCTCGCAAAGAAGCCTTCTGTGTGATAGGTTTAATTGATCCCTATTTTCCTCTCCTCGTTGCAGGTGGGGACCGAACCAACGGTGCTGCATCCCACCCACGACAATCTGCACTGGGCGTCACGGGATCTCAACATTCAGGTGAGTTTGTTTTGGACTGTGGACGATTGAGTCCAGCCATTGTCGCGTTTTCGTTCGAACCGTATTTGATTTTAAAAAAATGTTTATCTTCTATCGATCTTCTTCTTCTTCTATATATATATAAATAAATATTTGTTTGTTAGTAACGCTAAAGCTCGAGAACGGCTGGACCAATCTTGACTGTGTCTTAGGATAATTTGTTCCTTTTTGCCCAACAAAGGTTTAAGAAAAAGAAAAGGAGGTTTAGATCAAATTTTCAATCCCAACATCACCAAAAAAAAAACACCTCCACTACTACAATCACCATCCTTTTTTTTATTTTTTTATTTTTTTTTTCCATTTTTTCGTTCCAACTAAATTCTGTTCCAAACATAAAACATTGAAAATCATGAAAATCACGTGTAAATTGAAAAAAATCTCAACTTTAAAATGTTAGCAATAGTTGGCGTTGTAGGCGCACATTTAGTTTCATATTTCTGACTGATACTCCAATAACTCAACAGGTGACGCTGTAGACGCTATTTCTTTTGACAACTGCGCACATTGTTTGTCTTTTTCATGATTTAGTTAATCGAAAGTGCGGTCACGGTCAATTGACTTTCTGACATTTTTACACATTTTGATCGATTTCTCGAGTTTAATTCATTGCAAATAGTTTACATTTACGAAATATTTGGCATTCTAAATATGTGGATCATCAGTTTTTGAGAAATTATTCGCAATTCAACGACAAAAACTGAGTTCATTAGGTTCGTTTGTTGGTGAACATCTAACCTCATTGCCATTGGATGATCTGTTCGATTTGTTTTATTTCTTCAGGTGATTTTCAAATTTCAATCGTTCAATTCCGATTGTTTGCTTTCTTTCTTTCGGCTATTCAAAAGGTAAATTATTTTTGACAATATTGTTAAATGATTGTATGGGTGGAGTGCAAAATGGCTCACAAACGGTCTCTAGAAGCACCCGACCGAACATTGAAAGATCTGCGGAATAACAATCGTCGCTTTGGTGGCGTACCCAAGCTACAATTTAAGTTTTATTCCAGCCGTATTGCCGCCTCCCAGCTTTGTTGATAAAAACTACATTAAAAACAGTTTTCTCTACCAACACCTCCTCTATGCTTCTTTAAAGCCAAAAATTTGTACAAAGTGGCCCACTCCATAGACGGGTTGTCAAAACAAGTTAATAAAAGCTTTTATAAGACCATAAAGATTTTGAAAATATTCTAGAAATAGATGCTAGTACCACTTGAGAACCTTCAAAAAACCTTTTAAGCTGCCATGAAAACCAGCACGCGGCCAAATGTAGCCCCAGCTGCCAAGTCAAACTTCAGAACTATGACATTGTGTTTGGTTTTTATTGTTCTGCTTTGTTCGATTTCTCGGCTCTTCTGATTTATTTAGAGAAAATAATATCGAAGAAAAGAGGTCAAAGTGTTGGAGGAAAATTTTGTTTGATAGCAAAATATCCAAAACAAATTAAGTTTTTTACAGCGTATCATGCTCCAAATCATTTACGCATTTAATTTTGTGATGAATATAGGCACGATAAGAGCCAAAAAATAAAATTATGCGAGTTCACAACAACAAACACAAAAAATATGAATATATTCGATAAATTAATCATGAATTTCTTGAAAATTTATGGAGTTCAATAGGGTTATCTAAAAAAATGCAGAAATTGGTCTCTCCCGACCAAAAGGAAACAACAAAATTATTTCAAGTTTTGTTATTCAGTTACGCTGTTTTTATAACAGAGGTTGTTAGAATTTAGATCGCGGATGTAGTTAAAATAACAGAAATTGTAACAAAAAATCCTCAAGAGGTAACAAAATTATAGCAAACTATGATATAGATATAACATAAACAAAACAAACTTTGTAACAGTTTTGTTACGATGTAGCAAAATCATATCAGCTAGTGTTAGAATTAATTTATTTCTTTACGCAGATTGTGCCTCGCGGGGCATTATATCTTAATTTGTTATAAGTATGTTATACAATTATCCAGATGAAAACGTCTTTAACAAATTTATATCATAATCAGTTAGTCGTAACAAGGTTTGTTATAATTTTGTTATTTTTATGTTATACATACAAATTAAACACAAATTTCTGCATGACTCGAGAACTAATTAAACAAATGGAACCAAATTTGGCATGCAGGGGTTTTTGGATGCAGGATTCTAGGGTAATTCGAGACCTCTCCCATTTCTGGAAGGAGGGGCTTTCATACAAATTAAACACAAATTTATGCCTAACTCGAGAACTAATCAAGTAAATTAAACCAAATTTGGCATGTGGGGATTTGTGGAGCCAGGATTTTTTCAATGGCGGTTTGAGACCCCTCCCATCTCTAGCATGGGGGGGGGGGCTCCCATACAAATGAACCAGAAATTTCTGCATTATTCGAGAACTAACCAAGCAAATAAAACCAAATTTGGCATGTGGAGGTGTTTGGAGGCAGAAATGTGTCTATGGTGGTTCGAGTCCTCTCTTCTCTCTGAAAAGGGGCGGACAGGGGCTCTCATACAAATGAAACCAACAGTGAACCAATATTAAATCACTAGTTTCATATTGATTGTTGACAGTACTATCTGTCAAAATTCGGGATAGTTTGAGCGCGAGAAAACGTATAACTTGTGAAGGTCAGTATTTCAGTTGAAAAAATAGTCGGTATACTGAAAATTTCAGTTATGCATAAATTTGTTTTTCCTCCACATGCCAAATTTGGTTCCATTTGCTTGATTTGTTCTCGAATTATGCAGAAATTTGTGTTGCATTTGTATGGAAACCACATTCCTGACCCTTCCAGATGGCGTAGGAGTCTCAAACTTCCATAGATACATTTCTCTCCTCCCAAAACCTCCACATGCCGAATTTGGTTCCATATGCTTGATTAGTTCAGAGGTATGCACAAATTTGTGTTTCATTTGTATGAGAGCCCCCCTACGAGAGAGAAAGGAGGGGTCTCGAACTACCGTAGAAACATTTATTGCCTTTAAAATCCCCGCAAGCCAAATTTGGTTCCATTTGCTTGATTAGTTCTTGAGATATGCAGAAACTTCTGTTTCTTTTGTATGGGAGCCTCCCTTTCTAGAGAGGCGAGGAGTCTCAAACTACCATAGAAACATTTCTTGCCTCCAAAAACGTCCGCATGCTAAATTTGGGTTCCTTTGCTTGATTTGTTCTCGAGTTATGCAGGAATTCGTGTTTCATTTGTATGAGAGACCGCTCTTTTAGTGAGCGGAGGAGTCTCAAACCACAATAGAAACATTTCTCGACTCCAAAAACCTCCACATGCCAAATTTGATTCCATATGCTTGATTAGTTCTCGAGTTATGCACAAACTTGTGTTTCATTTGTATGAGAGCCCCCCTCTTACAGAAGGCGGAGGGGTCTTGAGTCACCTTAGAAAAATTTCTTGTCCAAAAACTTCCGCATACTAAATTTGGGTTCCTTAGCTTGATTAGTTCTCGAGTTATGCAGAAATTTCAGTTTCATTTGTATGACAGCCCCCCTTCTATTTGTATGGGAGCTTTCTAGAGAGGGGAGGGGTCTCAAACTACCATAGACATATTTCTTGCCTCCAAAAACTTCCGCATGCTAAATTTGGGTTCCTTGCTTGATTAGTTCTCGAGTTATGCAGAAATGTGTGTTTCATTTGTATGAGAGACCCCTCTTTTATGTGAGGCGGAGGAGTCTCAAACCACAATAGAAACATTTCTCTCCTCCAAAAACCTCCACATGCCAAATTTGATTCCATATGCTTGATTAGTTCTCGAGTTATGCACAAACTTGTGTTTCATTTGTATGAGAGCCCCCCTCTTAATAAGAGGGAGGGGTCTTGAGTCACCTTAGAAAAATTTCTTGCCTCCAAAAACTTCCGCATACCAAATTTGGGTTCCATTAGCTTGATTAGTTCTCGAGTTATGCAGAAATTTCAGTTTCATTTGTATGACAGCCCCCCTTAAGAAGGAGGGGTCTTACTAGAAAATTTTTGTCCAAAAACCCCATCAAAGTTCTTGTGATAGTTCTGAGTATGATTTTTTCATTTGTTGACAGCCCCCTTCTATTTGTATGGGAGCTTTCTAGAGAGGGGAGGGGTCTCAAACTACCATAGACATATTTCTTGCCTCCAAAAACTTCCGCATGCTAAATTTGGCTTCCTTTGCTTGATTAGTTCTCGAGTTATGCAGAAATGTGTGCTTCATTTGTATGGGAGCCCCGCTTTCTAGAGATGGGAGGGGTCTAAAACTATCATAGGGGCTATTCATAAACCACGTAGACTTTTCTGGGGGGAGGGGGGGGTTCTGACCAAAGTCTACGCTCCATACAAAATTTCAAAAAAATGTATGGAGAAAAGTCTACGCAGGGGGAGGGGGGTCTGAGATTTTCAAAAATGAGTCTACGTGGTTTATGAACAGGCCCATAAGAACTTTTCCTGGTCCGAAAAACTCCTGCATACAAAATTTCACGTCGATTGGCTCAGTAGTTTTTGATTCTTTAAGGTTCAGACAGACAGTCAGACAGAAATTCATTTTTATATATATAGATAGATTCACACCTATTGTTTTTTCCAGCAGTTTATGCAGCAATTCCATAGAAAAAAAATATACGATCTCTCAGAGTTTCTTATTAATTGGTACTACTAAAACTAAACGTAATCTCAATATTCGTTTCAAAGAACA
The DNA here is from genome assembly GCA_024533555.2 of Aedes koreicus. Taxonomy (NCBI): domain Eukaryota; kingdom Metazoa; phylum Arthropoda; class Insecta; order Diptera; family Culicidae; genus Aedes; species Aedes koreicus. The sequence goes on from JAHHFK020001347.1 coordinate 25,592, forward strand.
TATTGCAGAAGTCACTAAAGCAAACAAAGACACTGAAAAAGGGATCATACACCATTTTAAATCAAAAGTAGCTGAACATATATTCAACGAAGAACATTTTTTAAACTTAAATAACATACAAATTTTAAGGCATATCACAAACCCTTGGAAACTAAATGTAGCAGAAAGCATAGCAATCCACAAACAAAATTCTAAAAAATTTCTTAACAAAGATCAAGGAAACGGATATTCGTGGCTGTTTAAATTTCTACCAACAACACAAAAACAACACAACGCCAATTTGACTACCTTCAAACGAAGTAGGAATTAATATCCTTTCATTTCAACCTTTGAGGTACCAAACAACCTTTGAGGTGCACACATAAACACATTCAGTATACCCCCTCACACACTCTACCTCATACATTCAGGTATCAACAAACCTACTATAAATACTAGACCTACTGTGATGTTCCCTTCAAGTCGAGCACTTGACACTGAAGAAGTCTGTAAGTCGCAGACGAAATAGGCCTATCTGTCAAAAGAGAAGCTTCCTATAGTGGAATTTAAAGAAATTTGCTCGCGTTTACTAGTGATAATTTTGAAAAAGTGCTTCAATATTTCATTTTCATATGAAGTGTTAATTTTAAATTCTCCTAGTTTCCCAAACACAATAGTTCTGCTAATAGGCTCAAAAAGTTTTTTTAAAATAGTGTTTTTTAAAAAAGTAAAAATGAAAAATTGATTTTAAAAAAATGCATTACTATAATATGACTAAAAAACCGCTGAGCCGATTCTATCAAACAAATACACAAACGAAACGTAAGAACATTTTAAAATATACAAATATACCTGAATTACGATGCTCATAATTAAAACCTGGATTATATTTTTTTTTTTTGGTTTTTAATGGTTTTCATGGTTTCGGAACCAAAGAGTCCCCTCGTTTTTATTTTTTTTTTTTTCTTGAAAAATTAAACCTTATTATGCAGCAACGTTGTCCTTTTGGGTGGGGAAGAGGGGATGGGAGTAGGCTAGAACATATGCTTCATATAAATTTAAAAAAACATTATGGACAAAGAACCACAAGGGGAGGGGGGCTGAAAATCTAAAATATGAGAACACGTGGTTTATGGTCCATCCCTTTGCTTTCAAAAAGCTAAATTAACTTACAAAAATTACTTTAGATTGATGGGGACGCATGGTTGTCAAGTTACTTTGAAAAATGGAAACGCGTGTTGGGCTTACTTAAAACATAGCATTCTATAAGCATTCTATGTTCTATAATAAATATCGCAATTTGGGTGCGATTTTAAACTTTAAAAAAAATCGTGTTTAATCTGCTTAATTTGCGTATTTGTTCAATAAAATTGGTCCAGTGGTTCAAAAGTTATGAAAAGAAAAAAAAGGCATTTCTTAAATAGAATTTTTTTTCAATAAGGAACATAACTACCAATTAGTATGCAATTCTGAGAGATCGTATACCGACCAGAAGGAAACGAAACAAATTATTTCAAGTTTTGTTATTCAGTTACGCTGTTTTTATAAAAGAAGTTATTAGAATTTAGATTGCGGATGTAGTTAAAATAACAGAAATTGTAACAAAAAATCCTTAAAAGGTAACAAAATTATGGCAAACTGTCATATAGATACAACATAAACAAAAAAAAACTTTGTAACAGTCTTGTTACGATGTACCAAAATCATATCAACTATTGTTAAAATTAATCAATTTATTAACGCAGATTGTGCCTCCCAGGGCATTTAATCTTAATTTGTTAAAAGTGTGTAATAAAATTATCCAGATGAAAACAACCTTAGCAAATTTATATCATAATCAGTTAGTCGTAACAAGGTTTTGTATAATTTTGTTATTCTTATGTTATGTACGGACTAGATGTTTTACCACACTCACATATTGCCTGCCAAACCATAACCTTCTTACCGAATGTTTCGGTAAAAAATAGCCTTCTCCGTTTCGGGGATGTCTTTGTCTTCGCTTACAGTATAGAATTGTGGATCGGGAAGCGTTTTGTAATCTAGCTTTACATACGTTTCATCGTCCATTATTATACACCCAGAATTTCTACACAATAACGAATCGTAGAGTTTGCGGGCCCGTGGTTTCACGGACGCGGCCTGTTTTGGGTTTTTTCTGCTTCCGGTATGTTTTTAGCCCAAGTCTTTCTTTGGCACGCATGCTATTACTCGACGAGGTCCCTAGTTTTTTCGCAACATCCCGAACGGAAGTCGCTGGTTTTCGCATGTATGCATCCCTGATCTTTTTATCGATATCCGGACTAACAGGACCAGATTTCCGACCACTCTTCGGCGCATCTTCAAACGTACACTGTTTTCTATATTTTCGCATCGCAGATTGTACCGCTCCGACGCTTACACCCTCTTCCTTGACCAATTGTCTCAAGGAGAGTCAGCTCACAGTGCACCATTAGTGCACGATACTTTTTCGTTGTTCCGGAGTAAGACCATAGACTAACTCTAAGACCAGTAGGTCCCGAACAAATACGATATTTTTCTTGGCTCAGTCAGTACTTGCACATCGGTCCCAAGCTCGGTCCCAAGCTCAATGATTCGCCCCTAACAACGTAGCTCACACCAACACATTCTCAAATGTTGTGTCAAAATAACATAGTGAATCAAAACAACAACCAAGATACTAGTATTGGAAGGTACCGAAAAGCGCAAGAATTATTGCAAGGTGCAGACTGCAAGGTATACTACGGAGCTAGGGGTTCTACGCCAGTGAACCAATTTCATTTCGCTAGTTGCACATTGATTGTTGGTAAGACCGCGCATTTTGATAGGTAACACAAAACTGAACACTTTTTTGATGCTATGTCATTCAGAAATGTGCAAACAAAAGGACGCAGACAAAACATGTTGAAATATTTCATTATATTCAAAGTGACCGTTAAAATAAGGTGTGCTTATACTTTCTGGAACAGTCGTTAAGTCAATTTTACTCTCTACTTCAATAAATTTACTACTTTCTGCCAATATGTGTCCAATTTTCCAGCAACAATTGGCCCTAATAAAAAAAATGTTCTCCCTTTCCAGCTTCTTCCATCGCACTACTCAACCGGACAGTTGATCCTCCGATGTCTTGCCGAAGTGGGCACCGTCTACTCGGAAGTGTCACAGGCACCTCTTGAAAGCAGTCGAAAAGAGCCCATACCGGAGCGAGGTGAGTTCTGCCTAAAAACCTCCCAACTCAATTGGACCAATAACCGTAGAGGGAATTTATTTCCAACGTCGTCAGCCGTTATGAAATTTAATTAACTCGCTAATCGTTGTGTTTATTAGAATTCCGAGTCCCCCGGCTCCCCCATCAGCAATCACCTACCGAAATTAGCCTATTGATCGCGGTTCCCACTAGCTTCGCAGGATACACTTTCGTGTGGGCACAGCCTAAAACGGCCCAACCGATTGTCTACAAAGTATCCAACATTGTTCCGAAAGAGGCATTTCACTCCACCATCCTTTCCATGTTTGTACACTCAAATGAATACATTGTTCACATCACAGCTTTCGCGAGTGATGTAATCACCTGTCGAACTCAAGCGGTGCGGGTGCGGGTGCGTACACACACACGCGTACATGTTGACATGCATGAAATTTGTAATCACGCTTGTTAATTTATGCAAAGCTCGCATAAATTGAAAATTTAACATGCTGGCAACGCGGCGGCGTCTAAAGGCTGACACAACAAAACGACGCCCAATGGTGGATGGGTTGGTCAGACGCACGAGCTTTGGCTTTGGCTTGTTGTGGAACGGTTGAATGGATTGTTGTTGTGTTATACCGTCTATTGGAAACCATTCAGCTCGTTGGACCATCGAGCATCGAGGGGGTAATGTATGCGTAAACAATTGATACGCGGAATCAGTTGTGTGTTGTGTAACGTGACACGTTTCCGATCGGTTTCAAGTCAAGTGCCAATCATGAGAAATCAACGAGGTGGCTGCAGAGATTGGCGGTCAATTGGAGGTTGCTCGCTAATGTTTGAAGGGACCTTCGTGGGTAAATGCCAGAATTAATCGCATGGATTGGTTGAACTCTTACTCGATGAATTATCAATGAATTAGTGCTACACGTTGTATATTAGCGACACGGTGTTGAGTGAGCTGCATTCCACTCACGAACAAAAGTTCTCTTTAGTGAAGTTTTTCTTTGCCATAAACAACAATGCATCTTTCTCTTTGTTACTTCTTGAGAAACAGCGTATGTACTTGAACGTAGTAGTTCATAAGCACATTCCAAAAATCCCGGGCAAAGGGGGGTGAGGAATGCATAAAACTTTTGTCCAGTTATTCACAGATCTCAAATGGTACTCCACACCGGTGAGCAGATATAGTAGAATTATTGGAAACACGATTCTAGAGAAGCTGGCAAGTTTTGTTGTTTCCTTCCATTCCAACACAGGAGACGGATGGTGAGCGTCGGCAATGGTGACAGGAAAAGCGGAATCGTGTACAACTTTAAAAGTGCAAAAAACAACATAAAAGTGTCACCCCAATACACAGTCGTCGATCCTTGGCTACCTTTAGGAAAGACGACCATGGCGACGACATGGTGCGGTGAAAAAAGTTTTGCAATAAATAAACTTTTTCCCTCTGTGCTGCTTTTCAGTTACGTAGGTTGGTAAACTGCAGCATTCACACTGATGCACTCTCTGGTCGGTCGAGGTGTTGTCCCATTTTGTAGAAGCTTTGCCAAACGGGATGTGTCGGATGAATCTGGTGGTTTTGTCTGTCACATGACTGCGGTGAGAGAGACGCCGCCGGTAGGGAGTCCAAACGAGTGAGATACAAGTTCACTGGATTGCAGGCTTATGTTTGGGAAAATGTGATTTTGAAAGTGGGGAAGGGGAGATTTGAAGACATGAGAGGATAGGGTTCACGCCCAACAAACCGTCAGATTCTTTTTCCAGTTTATTCCAGTTTAATATTGTTGGTTCAAGTAAAAATGCAAAGGACTGATGCAATGCACAGTGGGCAAAAATGGATCCAAAATCCCATTAATTTAGACGGCGCAGGGTAGGAGTCCTGAAAAATAACTTATCTTATGGGAAAAAGGCGGGGAATCGAATTGTGTTAGTTTCATTTAGGGTTGAACCCAGTAAGTGTCCCATTTTGCCCATTTCTCCCCTCATTTTAGATGCAAACTAGAATTATTACCCAAAAACTAAACTTGTGTCCCACTTCAGCTATTTCTGTGATGCGGGAAACATCACAAAAAACCGTATCCCTTAAGGTTACCGTGCACATAAGGTTTCAATTTTGCCAGGTTGGGGTCGATACACTAGAAATGATGTTGTTCCGATGCTCCACAATATCTGCCCAAGGCAAGAGTACCTTGATGCCAAAGACACCTTTTGTAAACTGTTCGATGGCTCTGTATTTACTTTTGCTCAACTCGAGTCTCGTTTTAAGAATCAAAGAAGCTTCAGTGGATGGTTTTTTCTATACTGCGGGTGGTGTCGATAGACTTCAAGCACTCGACTGCCCATTGCTCACCACCTTCTCGTAGATTCAATAGCAACTTAGCCATAGAGCTACATGCGTTTTGGCGAGCAGCTTTTTCCGCTGATCGAAGTAGTTTGTCCAAAGGCTCCTGCCTGGCCAAAATCCGACTTCGTTCATCTTTTGTTCTCTCGCAAAGGTTAGTGAATATCCGACGTTTAGGACCACGAGTTGTTTGCGATGAAACAGATGGTATCGGTGTTGCGTTTGTAGATTCGTGTGGAGTGAGCACGATGTTGGGGAGGTTAGGAGATGATGCAAAAATCCGGTTGTTTTATTAATAAAGAGACTGCAGATGATGCTGACGACAGTCATACAGATTTTGATGGAAGCGAAGACAATGATACGTTGTAGAGTAATTTTTTGTAGTCGATGTACATTTGAATAAACTTTTTTTTTATACTGTATCTTAGAAATGTGGTGGAAAATCTTAGAATAAATCTAATGTTAAATTAACAATCTTTCAAACCACATGGTACATGAGTTATTTTTCAGAGTATGAGAGGAGAATCGGTCAAAGTGGGCCCTTTCCTGAGGTCAACCCTAAACGAAACCACCGCCATTCAATTTTCCGGACGTTTTTACATAAGTACAGTGCAAGTGACAGTAATATTACTGCCGCCAATGTTCAGAATCACATGGTATTTAGGATTTTTCAAGTATGAGAGGAGAATCGGGTAAAATGGCCCTTTCCTGAGGTCGATCTTAAACTAAACTATCACCATTGGATTTCCGGACGTTTTTTAAAAAAAACAGTGGGGAGAAAATAGTACTAGTCGCCGCGCTTCTCAACCGCATGGTATTTGAGATTTTTCAAGTATGAGAGGAGAATCGGGTAAAGTGGACCCTTTCCTGAGGTCAACCCTAAACGAAACCACCACCATTCGATTCTCCGGACGTTTTTACATAAGTACAGTGCAAGTGAGAGTAATATTACTGGCGCCGATCTTCAGAACCGCATGGTATTTGAGATTTTTCAAGTATGAGAGGAAAATCGGGTAAAATGGACCCTTTCCTGAGGTCAACCCTAGACGAAACCATCACCATTCAATTCTCCAGACATTTTTACATAATTACAATGCAAGTAAGAGTAATATTACTAGCGCCGATCTTCAGAACCGCATGGTATATGAGTTTATGCATGTATGAGGGGAAATCGGGTAAAATGGACCACTTCCTGGCATCCGATCAAAGTAAAATTGGTTCCATTTAGTTCTTCAGCTTTTCCTGCAAATTTACAGTACATTTGGGTTCAATATAGTAGCACCAAGTTTAGTTTTTGGGTAATAATTCTAGTTTGCATCCAAAATGAGGGGAGAAATGGGCAAAATGGGACACTTACTGTGTTCAACCCTAAATGAAACCAACACCATTCGATTCCCCGCATTTTTTCCCATAAGATAAGCTATTTTTCAGGACTCCTACCCTGCGCCGTCTAAATTAATGGGATTTTGGATCCATTTTTGCCCACTGTGCATGTGAAATTTTTGATTGGGATATAAGCTATAGTGGGAGAGGGTGTTGTAAGGGAGTTTTGTTGTTGTTAGAGGACAGGGAATGGAATTCAAATTTGTAAAAAATTCGGTAAATAACGAGTATTCGATGAAATGGAAACTTGGAGTGGAATTTTGGGGGGGGGTCGAGTGATTTCAGTGATGGCTTCGAATGAAGAAATAGTGCGCCAACAAATTTTGGGCACTCACTTCGAAAACCAAAACGCTTCTCATCGATGGATCGGAAAACAGCTCGGAATCGCACATTCAACCGTATCTCATGTGATCAAAACGTTCAAGGACCGTAAGACAACCAAGCGGAAAAATGGTAGTGGCAAAAAACGTGGCACATCAAATCCGGAGAAGGCCAGGATGGTATTGAACCAATTTAAGCGTTATCCCAACATTTCGATCAGGGATGTTGCGAAAAAGGCGAAAGTTTCAGTTTGTTTTGTGCAGAAAACAATGAAACGTTCTGGATTACATGTGTACAAGGTCCAGAAGGCACCGAACCGGAGCGATAAACAGAACACGGTGGCCAAAACTCGTGCAAGAAAACTGTACAGGGAGTGGCTCACAAAACCGTTCTGCATTGTGATGGACGATGAGACCTACATTAAAGCCGACACCAAACAAGTGCCAGGACAGGAACACTACGTCACCACCTCTAAGTTGGCCGTTCCGGAGAGTGTACGGAAGAAGAAACTGTCGAAATTCGGCAAAAAATTCCTTGTCTGGCAAGCGATCTGCGGATGTGGCAAAATGAGTCAGCCCTTCATCACCTCTGCGACCGTCAACGGACAAATCTACAAGGACGAATGCCTCCAAAAACGACTTCTGCCCTTCTTGAGATCTCACGATGGCCCGACACTGTTTTGGCCGGATTTGGCATCTTGCCACTATGCCCGGCCCGTCTTAGACTGGTACAAAGATAATAATGTAGTTTTTGTACCAAAAGACGTCAACCCTCCAAACACTCCGGAACTTCGCCCAATTGAAAAATTTTGGGCAATCATGAAGGCAAAGCTCGTTAAAACTCCAAAACTGATAGAAAATGAACTTGAACTAAAGAAAGTGTGGTTAAAAAGTAAGTAAGCAAGTCGGTCCTATCATTGCCCAAAATTTGATGAAAGGGGTCAAGGCAAAGGTGCGGGCATTTGGGTTGGGAGAAGAGGTTCAATAAACCAATGGTGTCAAAACTTAACCATTTAGTAGTACTTTATTTCCAGAAAGTTTGAAAAGAATCGGGCTCAAGGAAAATTTTTGGTGGCCTATTTTGTGTGTCCAAATTTCATCGAATACAGTCTTTATAGGAAATTTTCCAAGAAACAATTTGCAAAACATCACTTTTCGAATAAACGTAAGAAACAAAAGCTGTTAACCATTTGTCGTGACTGGGTAGATCACAGGTTAACATTGCTATCGCGCGTTTATTAATCGCATAACTTACCACATCAATGATTCAATCATAACCCTCCCTCACTAACAAAACTGTCCTTCCCTTGTCAATTTTGGGGAAGCAGGGCTAAACACGGTCACTAACAACGATTGTCGAACTATCCTTCCCTTCCCCGAAGACCATGAGAGCACGTGGACAACGCCGGTACTGGTCGCTAAATAGAATGAACTAGTAAACGTGTACTTTGAAGATGACAACTACTTCCCAGCTTCATAAATGTGGTTTTCTGTGCAATAACACTAGTACTAATCAGTTAAGAAGGAGCAACTTAAACATGCAAGGTCTTTTGAAATAAAATTAATTAACCAATAAAACTTAATCATTCAAGCCGCTAGTGTGCAGCCGCTTATTACTGAGCTCAATCAAATGCTTAATTGGCAACATTGGTGTTTCTGGCACGTTAAATAGAACACAAAAACCACGCTCAGAATTACACTGAAACAAACGTTAAAACAAATTATCAATGAAAAATTCCACATCCAAATCAAAAATAGAAAAACTTACATGCAACACGGCTTCTTCAAGAGTCGTTCGACCTCATCAAATTTACTGAAATTTTAAAATTATGCAATGGATAATGAAAACCAATACGCAATAGGAACGACTCTCCTCTCTGTTTGACTTGATCAAGCTGTAATAACCACTGATTATCCGTATCATACCATTGTATAAATTGCTAAAAACGAGTTGGGTTGACCGATAGGCAACATCACTTATACGTATCCACGGGGATAAAAAGAATCTCCTTCCAAACAACAAGATTGAACAATTTGTCAAAAAAGCGAGCTATCTAACATGAGGCCCTAATAGGCGGGGAGAAGAGCCCGCCCTCGATTCACAAAATTCATGAGCAATGAGGAGGTGGCAGAAACAGTCTGCTTCAACCGGGTGCCCTGATGGTCCCTCCAAAATTCCCCCCCAGTATAAGTATGAAATATTCATTAAATTAGGTGTTCAGGAACGGAAGAAAATACGCTCGACTCTTGATTAGCGCAGTGCTTCAAGCTACAAAAAACTGGAGTTACTTTTATTTGTTTATATAAATTAAGGTAATAATGAACTTACAAATTCAGGCTAAGCCAGTTCACCTAGTTCCACGAATAATTTTAAGGTTAAAGTTAGGTATTAGGTTGAATATAGGCACTAGAATGGTAGAATTTAAGTAATAATTATTGTAATCTAGTATTTTTAATACCATTCCTAATTTATGTTTGACAAGACTCTACAGAATTGATTGAACTTTTTTTATTGTTTTATCTTTCACTTTTCTGGACAGTTTACAAATCTGTCAATATTGATGGATTCTACCTCTACCCACTCGGTGCTTCTCATTTCATTGCTACTCACTCGATGAGTTCTCGGAAGCGTTGCCAGCCGCAACATCCCCCGTCCCGTAAAGATGAGTATTGGCCTCAGCTTTACCTGTCTCGTTTATCTCCAGCACCGACATTTTGGATACCAGTCTCCGGAATACACCACTGGACGTTTGGACTACTGCCTGCCTTACCCTGCCGTCTTTTCCTATGGTTACCGCCAATACTTTTCCCCGGACCCATCCATTCCGCTCTGAATCGTCGATGACCACGACCAAATATCCGGGCTGCACCATCCTCGTCTCCCCGAACCATCTTGTTCTCTTAGTCAGCATAGGGAGGTACTCCCTGATCTAACGTTTCCAGAAGATGTCAAGGTTGTGTTGGATCACCTTCCACGAGCTGACAACTGTTGTAACGGGATCGACCATCTCCGCGGCCGGCTGCTTTACGCCACTAGAAGACCCGATCAGAAAGCGGTTTGGCGTGAGGGCTTCCTGCTCGGCCGCATCAAGAGGTAGATAAGTCAACGGGCGTGAGTTGACAATAGTTTCGGCTTCCACGTCCACAGTGTACAATGCTTCATCATCCAACTTGCGCTCTTGTGGAAGACAGCTCATTGCGATTTTGACGGACCTCACCAAGCGCTCCCAGGAACCACCCATATAGGGCGCGGAAGGCGGTATGAATATCCACTTTGTGGAAGCGTCGGTAAAGATGACTGCTGAATCTTCATTAATACGTTAAATTTGCTCCTTCAATATGCGTTCAGCTCCGGTGAAGTTTCTTCCGTTGTCGGAATGAGTCTCGGAAACTCTCGTCGGCCAATAAAGCGTCGGATGCAGCAGACACAGCTCCTTGTCGACAAGTCGAAGGCTACCTCCACATGAACAGCGCGTACTGTCAGGCACGTGAAAAGTGCAATCCATCTCTTAAAATTTGCACGGCCCACTTTCACGGTGATCGGCCCGAAATAATACAAGCCGACATAACTAAATGGACGAATGAATGGGGACAGTCTCGCTACAAGCAGAGGTGCCATTCTAGGGACGGATGGTCGAGATTTCTGACCACTGACAACGGTTAGCTACTGATTTTACCAACACTCGGACCCATGGTACGTAGAAACGTTGTCGCACCTCGTTGACAACTGTCTCGGCATTGGCATGCAAAAGCCTGCGGTGATAGCTGTCTACAACCAGGAATGTCACGTGATGGTGTCTAGGAAGTATGATGGGACACTTTTGATCAACCGACGCAATTTGAGGAGCGCCTATGCGACCATCGACACGCAGAACTCCTTGATCGTAAAGTATCGGCGTCAGTTTAAACAGCACGCTAGATTTGTCCACCGACTAATGTTAGTTGACGGACAATCTTTTATTTTTCTGGATGATGGCAATCCCGTCTGTGTATGAGGGAATATGCACAATTCTTCATACAAAATTCTCAGCGTCCTGTAATTCTGGCTGAGTCAGGATTTTCTTCGTGAAGGGCTCTCGTAGCTTTCTTCTACATACATTCACAAAACGTCTCTCGTAAGCCAATGCTCGCAGGAAGCGATACCAGTTCGAAAAGCGCTCAAATTGAACTAGTGATAGTGATGAATATTACAGGGACGTAGTTCCTCATCGGTAGAATAGATCTCCTGCGGCCAGCGCCGCTCGGCCAAGTACAAGAACTCCGGAAGCGTCGAAGCAAGAGCCTTTACCCCACTTGGTGGCTTCGTCCGCCACATTTAGCTTACTTGGCACCCATCTCCAGTCGTTAGCGTTCGTTGATGATAATATTTCGCCTACTCGACAAGCAACAAACTGACGATAACGGGGGTGCTCGGGCCCAATCCAAGCTAATATATGGTCCTTGAATCGGACCAGAAAACTCGTGGACGAACAGATACAGAATAGCCATCGACCACAAACTTAGCGAGTCGAACCCATAGCAGTGCGGCCATCAACTTCAGCCTAGGAACCGTAGCGTGCTGGATAGGTGCGACCTTGTTTTTTTTTGCTGCCACTAGTGCGCACTAAACGGTACCGTCATAAGCCTCATCTCGAAAATACACAACGGCCGAGTACGCATCCTCGCTGGCATCATCAAATGCCTGGACTTCAAGAGTATCGTACAGGCTGGCACTTGCATTCTGGAAATACCACCGCAAAATAGAATGCGAATCAGTTAAACATGACTGAATAATGCAATCCACTTCTTTCAAAGATTGTAGATGTGGTCGTTGACACGCGCGTACCATTGTGTCTTCGTCCGCCACACTATTTGCATCATGATCTTGCCGTGAACCAGAAACGATGAAAGAAGCTCAATAGGGTCAAATTGGTTGGTTTTGCTTCCGAATCGATGAGTGTAGCGATATCCTTTCGAAACGTTCTCGAGAAACTTAATTCGTCTTCCGCAGACTGACAGAGCATGCCCAGCACCCGCTCAGCGCTACCGCTTCCCGACTACCCTAGCAACACACTTGTTGCAAATTGGTTGAGGTAACTTCAATGTGATACAATAAGGTCACAATCAAGTTGCTGCAACTAATAATGACAGTTTAGTATTGCTTGGGTAGTTCAGTTCTTTAACGATTTCTGCTGACGGTGCGCCCAGGTGATCCAATACAGCTTCACTATTTGATGCCCAATTGCGGATTTCAAATCTACAGTCGTCTACATAATGGGACTTAATGACTTCGTTTGCCGCTTTGGGGTACCGTTCCTCCACATTCGTATTTTTAACAAATCGTGCGGAAGATGGCGAGCAGGTTGCTCCAAAAATAGCAGCGTCCATGATACAGACTTGTGGAGGTTGATCGGGACTGTCTCGCCACAGGAATTGAAGGATTTGGCAGTTAGATTAAATTATGCGGATCTGATGAAACATCTCTTTAATGTCTCCTGAGATTGCGAACGGAAATTGGCCAAAGTGGAACAGGACATAAGGTAGTGGTACAAGGAGCTTAGGGCCCGAAAGAAGAAGAGTAGACATCCCAAGGCATCTCATTCTAAATGGACTTTTCCTGGCTTGTTGGAATTGGGTACAGCGCTGACGGGAAGATACCACACCCGTTTTTGATCTGCTGATCGTATTTCTTGCTCGATGGGCGTACCCTTTCTCCTGGTACTCGCGGATCTGGCGAAGGAGGTTCTGTTTCAGTGCTAAGTCCCGTTGCATGCACCGCTAAAGGCACTTCAGACGTTGTAGAGCCATGGGAAGCTGTCTGGTAGATCCAAATCATCGTACCTACAGATTAAGCCGGTTTCAAACCGATCGTTCGCTTTAGACATTGTGTCCTCCATAATCCGACGTTCCCTTTTGTTTTCTTTGGAATCGAGGGGGGCAATCGGTTAACCTCCCACATAATCTGCGTTAATATTCTCTCTCATTAGAGTTTCGAATTTTCCGTTGATGTCACAGTCATAGATGTGGTAGTTGACGTGTTCAGACTTGCGCTGGTTATCAAGGCTTCCATAAACGCACCAACCCAAACGTGTTGCAGCAGACGAGATGTAGCGTTCTCATAGCTCTTAACGGAAAGACCTGCTAAATGGTAAAACGTTCGTTGCAGTTCTCCAATGCGCAGTATCTGAGGTTAAGACTTTCAACGATTCCGCATCTGTTGGTTTATACCCGACACATCTGTAGAAATTAACTGCAATTCGGACTCCAGTCGTGACATGTAAGCTGTCCATTTGAGGCACAACGGCGTTTGGTCCTTCGATTCTCAGCTGCTCTGCGAGGCTGTGTTCGACCAACGTCGCTGAAGAACCTTCGTCAAGAAAAGCGAATACTTTGATGGATCTACATGGCCCGTGAAGGATGAGGAATTATACTGCACCGATTGGCCGCAATGGTGGTAGTTTTGGTTTTTCTAAGGCTGATTGGTTCCTGGGTTCCCATATGTTGTCGATGAAGATCTCGGGGTATGGAGTAGCGGATGGTGGCGGAGTTCACAACCGTTCGATTGGTGTTCTTACATGCTCGACGACCATGGAAATTCAGGCAGGTACGGTACAGCTTCAGGGTAGTAAATGTCTTCCATTGATTCTCAGTGCTCTTCTTCTTTAAGTCGGTACATTCTGCTTCACGATGACCAACTCTGCTACAAATTGGACAACGCTTCAGCACAGCTTGCATCGCACCTGGTCCGCTTGCCACCTCTGAGTATGCATGAACAAATTCCTTCTCACGACCCTTTGACTTTTCGTTCCTCTGTGTAGGTCCGACGTACGCTATTACTTTGCTGACGGAATCCACAACCGTCGTTTTGAAATCGTTGAAGATTTGCAACGTTGCAACTGGGTGATTTTGCAAATGTTGAGCCCACTGCAACTTTACACCAGAAGGAAGTTTCTCCATGAGTTCTTGTAAAAGGATTGGGTTGGAAAGGTGTGATTGCTGGCTTGCAACGATGAGCTGCTGGGTAAGGTTTCGGTGGAGAGGGCGCGAACGAATCTCGCAACTGCGTTTGGTTACTTTTATTTTATTGCTGACTAGATGGTTAAGGCTGCTGTACGTTTTTCAGCACTTTTGGCAACACAAAAAGATAAGGGACGGTCCTACGGGGCTGTAGTTTATGTGGACCAACTTCTGTCGGAGGTACTTTAGGAATATTTCCCTACGTTACGTCTGCAGATCCGAAAGAAACAGGCGTCGACTGAAGTTGCAGTTGGATCTGGTATAACTGCAGCTATTCTTGAAGTTTCTGTTACTGCTGCAAGGTTGGTGGATAATCTTCCAAATTTTGACGGAGCAAACGATACTAGTCCTTCTCAAGAGTGACAGGTGAAGCTCTACTCTCACTCAGTACTCCTCCAACTGCTCCGTCGTCCGTACTCACGGCGGGTGAATTGGAATTTACCGTGGCAACTTATGAACTGTTCTGTTGTGTTTTTGGTGGTACTACTGAGGGAGCGCATGGCACCAGCGATTTCCGTTGTTCTGCTCTTTGGTCCTTCACCCAGCCAGTGACTTGCTTGTTCCAGGACTCCGTCTAATCAAACCGACTTCGTACACTCCAAGTTTCAACTTCTTCATGCAGCGAATCTTCCATCAACTGATATTTCTCCTTGAGGTAGTTCCTCTCCAACTCTAATTGCTTCCTATCGTGTTCACGTTGTTCCTCTAGGCTCTTCATATTTAATTCCAAGCGAAATTTCTGGAAAGCTGCTGAAGAGGCGTTGGAAACCGATTTGTCAGGTGGTGGCAAGCATTTTGAGCAACACCACTTCCGTTCCTTAACGCAATCGTCTACTCCGGCACACGAGTAGTGCCACCAGGCATCGCACTTATCGCAGCCAACGAGGTTATCGGTGGAATCAGGCCTTTGGCAAGTAGGATTACTGTCTGTGTTGCTGTTATCCGGAGTTGTCTCCACGGTGGTTTCCTCTTGCGCATTCATCAACAGATGAATTTCTTGAAGTTTTTTTCGGGATCGGAAGAGAATTCGCTCGACTTTTGGTAGTGCTACAAAAAAGGGAGATATTTTATTTGTTTTGTTTGATTATAGTAATTAAGGTAATAATGAACGTACAAAATCAGTGTCTCTTGTATCGTAGTACCACGAAAAAATTCCTTTTTAAGTTAAGTAGGATATAAGGTTGAATATAGGCACTAGAATGGTAGAAGTTAAGTAATAACTATATGCGTTAATTATGATACACCTAATCTATGTTGTGTCTGTTGTATTGTTGTGTAATATCGATCAAAAATAAATATAATTCTATGAACACTGCTTTTGTAGCTAATCGGGGCTAACCACAGCTAACTCAAATTTAACTAATGTTTTGATTTCATGTTTCCTTTCTGCCCTCCTCCTATTATTTACTAATCTTAACAGTTAACGAATCTGTCATGTTGATGGATGGTACATCTACCCACCCGGTGCTTCTCATTTCAATGCTACTCACTCGATGAGTTCTCGGAAGCGTTGCCAGCAGCAACGTACAATGCTAGTAAACATCCGAACCGACACATGAAGCAGAATTCCGTGGCCAAAACACAACACCAAACACGACGAAACACAAGGGCTGCTCTTTGATCGACGACGAACTCGATTTTAAGCAGCTTCCCGTCAAACGTCAAACTCGATTTTAAGCAGTCAAAGGTTTTCCATCGCGACTGGAGTTTTGGCCTGAAAACGGAACCATTCGTCACATCCTCATCGATGACATCCCAAGTTTACATTCAAGAATGCCTGAAAACGCATGTATTGCCGTTTATCCGCAAGTATATAGGCAAAGTCATCTTAGCCTGATTTGACCAGCTGCCACTGCTCCAAGGTGGTTCTGGAGTGGTTTGCTGTCAACAAGATCGATTTTGTCCTCCAAATTACGTGGAATTTCGACCAATCGAAAAATATTGGGCAATTTCAAAGCAGCGACTTCGACGAAGTGGCGGGGCAGTCAAGGACATCCAGTAAATGCGGGCAAATGGGAGAAATACGCTGATTCCGAGTCCGTTTCCACTGTGCGGACGCTGATAGGCTCCATCAAGAGGAAGGTTCGAGATTTCGTACGAACTGGAGGAAAGTAACCATCTAATGCTGTAACTTTGAAGTTTTAAGGACATACGGGATCAAGTCCCTATCACTTCTAAGTCTTCTGAGCACAAACATGGTCATGTTCGTCAAGTACTTTTTCACTGTTTGGCCGGTTGAACCGACCTCCCGGCCAAGCGCACGCAGCGATGTAGCCACTTTTCCCTCGGTCTTCCTCTTCAGCATCCTTTGGAGCTTCTTGTCGCTCAGGACCGTCGGCCGTCCGAAACCGGACTTTCTTTCGATGCTCTGATTGTTGTTTAATAGTGCCAAGATGTTGTAGATGACGGAACGGGCGTATGCGGCGTCCACAAAGTGCCGCACGATGTACGTTTTCGACGCGGCGGGGTGCCGTTCTTTGAACGCGCACACTTCTGAACGGAGTTGCTTCACTGTTTTTGCCATCACGGTTAGAGTTCGACTGATAGAGCTGTCAAATTTTGTCTGCTGACTCACGGGGTACTGTGATTGATGCTGCATGGGTAGTTTCGTCAGCGCGGGTGAAGGTAAACCCATGAAAAATCGGCAATTTCGTCCATTTTTTTTAATGCAAACGTTAATTTGCCATTTTGGGAAAACTCAAGCTTTACTTTTAAATTTGACAAAAAAAAAATAACTGGCAACGAACAGCGATATTTAAATATTAAATCTTCACGAGCTATGCAGCTTAATATTCCACCAACAACAATCACTCGCCTGGATCCCAGAAATCCCTCATCCACCTCGCGATTCATGGCCGACAAAGATGCTGCCTGCTGATTCCATCCAGACCCACCACCGTTTCACATAATGATGGACTTTTCTCGACAACAAATAGTTGAGTATGCCTCAACCTCCCACCCAGTTTACTGCAAATCCTGGTATAGTGCAGCTCCACCGCAAACCCCAGCTCGCTGCTGTTGGTTATTGAAAATGAATTGCATTAATGCTTGGATAATCAGGATTATAAATTATTTGTGCTATGGATCGTATACTGTAGCTACCATCGCTGATACTAGGCTGCACTTAGTTAGCTACATAAGGCACGTGGTGCTTGGAAAGCAGCAAACGATACTGAACAGCTTAAACAATGTTGTTAGAATGAAACTTGTTTAATTAAAGTTGCTCTTTTTTTTTGCGTACAACACGGATTTCCACGATTCTCTGGGGACGAGGTAGCAATGGTGGCTTTCTGGTCGCTACTATCGGTGCATTTGCTTATGGATGAGTTTGGGAATGTGCATACACTCAGTGCAACTGTTCGTTGGCTAATGAGTAATTTGGATTTTAGGGTAATTTTACGGCTTGCTGGATAAATCGAATTTTAATGCTTATGAACATGCAACAAAAGTTGTTATCTGATTCACCCATGTAAAGTGTGGGATGGTAATTAGTGGAGGTTAATTTGGCATATTTTTTTAATCGTGCATTTGAAATACTTGAACACCCCTTATTTTTTAGGGTGTGTCTACAGAATGTTATCATTATTGTCATTATTGTTTTACCATTTTCCATTGACTTGTCAAAATGGCGTCGAAGCAAGAGCAACAACCTGATAGAATATAACTAGCTTATCAAAATCCAAATAAATCCCACGCACAGTGATCGGAATAGCCTTTTTCCACGGCGAAATTAATAACTCCTAAGGATTACGTTTCCAAATCATGGTGTTTTCTACAAAGTTGTACTTAAACAAGTTGTCCATCTTGTGGTGATAGTTTCGGAGTTCCAAACTTTACATTACTTCACCCTTCTATTGTGCTTTGTTCATAAGTTAGCAACAGCGCCGCCCTAGAAGTAGAGTATGGGTAGGAGCTGAATGGCTCAACCAAGTAAGGCGAGAGCAAAATGGTTGTGGCAAGGAGTAGGAGCTAAATGGCTCTATTGTAGCCAAATGGCCAAGACCCTCCACTAAGTAATACCATACGGCAGTCCCGTGGGGGGGGAGGGTTCCGATTGTGTAACAAGGAGACGGGTTTTAGTGGGATCAGAAGTCGGCCTATTCTCAAGATCAACCCTGACCACACTCTGACACAGTGCACGGTAACCAAGTGCACGCCTCTGTGTTAGGTCAGTCCATAAGGATTTCCCAAACCCTGTGGCTCAAACCAATGGCAAATGAATGGCTCAGCAAACGAGTAGGATATAAATGGCTCGTGAAGAAGCCGACAGAAGCAAGTCAGCTCTAAATAGCGCTGCTGTCAAAAGGCAAAATCAGATTCCTCAAGAAGTAATACCATGAGATAGTCCCGGGGGTATCTGGTGGGCAACAAGGGAATCAGAAGTCTCTACATTCACACTGTCCAAGATCCTGACCAGGTGTTGAGGTGTGAATGTAGTTCGCCTCCCCGCGGTGCACCTTGGAAACGTTAAGCTCCCCTTAACGGCTAAACGAACTACGGAGGGAGCGCCTTACGGCGCATTGGGGTGGATGCCAGTAAAACGCCAATTTTGGCAACTGGCTGCGAAAAGATTTATGAGTGGTACCGTTGTATTCGGGCTGGCACCTGTGTCGTCTCCCTCAGTACTGCCGGGTGACACCGACCAGGAAATGGCGAGGTTCCCGTGGCACAGGTCGTCTCCGTCCCATTAAAACCTTGGCAGGCCTCCAGTACGTTCCATTCTCTACCGCCCGACCTCGCCAGTCGGGCAGGAGTAGGCTCAGATGACCTATACTTGTCTTACGCTGATCCGGCTCTGAACACGGTTCCCCATGAAGGGCCGTGTCAACCCTCGCATAGCCTCCCTGCATGCATAGACAACCATGAGATCACAATAGCGACTACTCCACGTGGGCTTGGATAGCGGCTGGATGGGGGACGCAACAACATGGAAGAAATGAAGGAAACGAAGAAAACGAATCCGTTCGCTAAAGGCGGCCTAGTGAGGTCCCCACCGCGTAAAACGGTGGGATCGGGCATGAGCAACACTTGCGGTAGTGCTACGGCATCGGAGGCAGGTGGCACCAAGCTAGGTGTGACCATGGATGGGCCAGGACTCATCCGGGCCATGGATAGGATGCTGGAAACCCTTCCAAAAGTAATGGAGGTTTCGGAGCAGTTGGACGCGATTATCTACTTCACGTCGTCGCGTAACAACATTGCGAAGGACCTCAAACTGAGCCTCCTTAGGCTACGCATGACAGTGCAGGCTGCATGCAACGACAACAGCCATAACTAGCACAGAAGCAGACGCTAGTGCTAGGAGGGAGACGAGTGACAACCCCAGGCGGGGCAGGGAAGGCCCCTGGAACAAGGTGAGAAAAAAGAGAATTAAGACTCAAAAAAAAAAAAGGACAAGCGACAGGTGGCCCGCAAACATAACCGCGGAGAGACCCTCATCGTCAAGACCGAGGCGTATAAGTACTCTGAGATCTTGAAAGCGATGCGCGGGGACGCTAAATTGGCAGGCCTAGGCGCCGATGCGCGGAGTATACGCCGTACCCGCACCGGCGAGATGCTCCTGGAGCTTAAAAAGGCGACAACGCTTAAGGGCCCGGCGTACAGAGACCTGGCAGAACAGGCCTTAGGTGAGGGTGTGGAGGTGCACGCCCTCGTCTCGCAGGTGACGATCCAATGTAAAAACCTGGATGAGATCACCGAGGCAGACGAGATCTCCACTGCACTAAAGGAACAGTGCAAGGTCGAGGTTGCTGCCGCAGACATACGTCTTAGGAAGGGTCCACTTGGGACCCAGGTGGTAACCCTGAGGGTAGCGGCAGTCAACGCAGACGCGGCGTTGAAAGTGGCGAAGGTGAAGGCGCATCTTTTCCGGGATGCGTCGGTTTCGTCAAAGCCCAATATCTTTCGATTCTGTGTAACTTAGGACTATTGCGAAGATTGGCACAACATGAACTTAATTGGCTCATTCTGGTAAATTTACTTGTTGATTGTGCCGGTGGTGATGAAAGATTTACGTTTTCTGCCATATGAACCAATTGCTTGCCAAACAGGTTTTTTTTTAATGAGATTTTGACAGGTTGCAATATTCAGGTGTTGCATTTCTGACCGTAGAAAGTCAATCCTTGAAGTTGTTTAAATGACGTAAGTTTGATCGTCCACATGAATATTTCGTCAAATAATCGCGAAATAGTTTTCGATCGCGTGATTTTGCCGGCAAATTCTGTGTTTTTTCTCTGTTCGTTTGGGGGCTTTTTCGACTTTGTACGACTTCAATTGGGAACGCACATTTGACTATTGGATGAATCGTGGCACAATACCTATTTTCAAAGCTACAGTTCAAATAGAGTGATTTGTGTTCATCTCTAGCATCTTCTTCACCCTCCTGTCCATAGTACAATCCGCACTTCCATTTTTTTAGTCACATCTTGGTTTTCATCAGATAAACAAACGTTCAGAAAATGTTTGCAATTCATCATGGTCTATGGATTTGGGAAAATCCATCTTTTTCGCGAGTTGACGTATTGATCGATCAGGATATTCATTACGGCTGTACAAGACCTGTTCGTGCACTTTTCTCTAATTCGTCGTCATACTCCTAACGAAATGGCAAAACCGATCATAGTCTTTTTGAGTACAGACACCCAGCTCTGTTTAAGTGAAATCTTTTACTCATGGCTGAACTATTTCAAAAGTTACAGTGGTATGAATACGTCCAGATTATTGCGGATAATAACCTAAATTAGAATCTTGAGATAGAGAAGAAAAAAATTAAAAAGTCAGCTCAGTTTTAAATCAATATGTACAATAAAGGGTGTATTCGATAAAAATGGCACACACACATATATACTCATCAAAATTAAACTGATTATCGGATTTTCTTGAAATTTTTAGGGAATGAAGAACTACTAATGATTTTTGATTAACAATATTTGTTTTATTCAATTTCGTCTCCCATCCCGAATGCCCGCACCTTCCTTTTCACTCCACCCATCAAATTTTGTAAAACCGATTTTCCCAGTGTTTTTGCTGTTTTTACTCAAATTTTCTTCAATTCCAGCTCTGTTTTGGGATGTTTGCGAAGTTCCGTTTTCATAATTGCCCAGAATTTTTCAATTGGACGAAGTTCCGGTGAATTTGGTGGGTTCATATCCTTTGGCACAAAATTGACTCCGTTGGCTCGGTACCACTCCAATACGTTTCGAGCGTAGTGGTAGGATGCTAGATCAGGCCAAAACAGAGTTGATCCTTTGTGCTTCTTAATGAATGGCAAGAGACGCTTCTTAAGGCACTCTTCCGTGTAAATCGCACCGTTTATTGTTTCGGAAGTGATGAAGGGAGCACTTATTTCACCACATCCGCAAATCGCCTGCCAGATTAGAAACTTCTTTGCAAATTTCGATAGTTTCTTCTTTCGAACATCCTCCGGAACATCGAACTTCGACTTGGCAACGAAATATTCTTGCCCAGGAAGTTGACGGAAGTCGGCCTTGACGTATGTTTCGTCATCCGTCACGATGCAACCGGATTTGGTGAGCAGCTTCGTGTAAAGTTTCGGGGCGCTGACACCTTAGACTTTTTAGCGACATCTCGAATTGACATGTTTGGACGGTTCTTGAATTGTTGTACGACTTTCCTGGCCATTTTACTGTCCATTGGACCACTTTTACGACCACTCCCTTCCTTCCTTTGGACACTCAGACGCTCCTTGAAGGTTCTTATTACACGAGACACAGTTGTATTTGCAATTCCAAGCCTTTTAGCAATCCACCGGTGGGACGCCCCTGGATTTTGATTGTGAGTGCACAAAATTTTCTCACGGACAATTTCTTGTTTCGACGACATGACTGGAACTACTGAATGTATAACTATTAAACTTGGCAGATGTAAATAATACACTATGGATAAGATCTACTCAAATTTCTAGGTTTTTTACTAGGTTTTTTTTTCACGATTCAAAAGTTACAGAAGATTTTCTGTGTGCCATTTTTATCGAATACACCCTTTACCAGATAGTTTTTGACCTACAAAAGAATTTCTTCAAAGTCTCCATCCTTCTAGCTAATCAAGATCTTCAGATACAGAAGTTTAAAAAAAAAAAAGTTCGCACAATGGCATTCTCTAGTCGATGTCCACTACCAATAAGTCATTGACTTATAAAAAAACTCTTCTGAAAACTTTATCTACCTGGATAAACAGGATCTTTATGATGATGATGATATAATACTATCCTCTATTGTAGCAAGGTAACTTTCCATAGCAGTGGAATAATCTGAGAAACGATTTGATCAGGATTCTATTATTGTTTGTGATCATCAAGCTACTGTATGAAGGGCCAAAAACGTTTGGGCGGGCCCGTAAGCGAGACACTTACGCGAAACCTGCGAATATAGGGAAGAGAATCTCCTTCCAAAAGCAAGTTCACACTGACAGCACTAGAATCGAGCCTTCGATTGACAGAATAAACCCAATAGATGGGGATGAAGAGCCCGCCCTTGTTCCGCGAAATGTTAACAATAGGGAGGAGGCAGTCCCATGCTCCCTATCCAAATCGTTTCACTTGGGTGCCCTGATGGTCCCTCCCTTTCCCCGTTATATGTTATTCAATGTAATGTTATATTTTGTATATTTTGTTGTGGTCATTTGATTGCTTACCTTGTGTTAGAAAATTTGGCTGAAAGTAAAATCGGTTAGGATTAACACATCGGTCAATAAGTCTCGGGCCTAAGTAGGAAAACAACAGTTTTTTGCCAAAATTCATTTTTATTCATCTATATAATCTCCTTTTAGAGCGATACAATCATTCCAACTTTTCTCTAGCTTTTCGATACCATCGGTGTAGAACGATTTATCGAGATCTTCAGAATATGCTTCAGTTTCAGCAATCTGAGCCAAATCTCTTTCCACGGAGCATCTTTTTGAGTTCTGCAAAGAGCCAGTAGTCACTGGGGGCCAGATCTGGAGAATACGGTGGGTGCGGTAGTAATTCGAAACCCAATTCGACCATTTTTGCGGCTGTTTTTATTTACTTGTGACACGGTGCATTGTCTTTGTGAAAGATCACCTTTTTCTTCTTCAAATGAGGTCTTTTCTTGGCGATTTCGGCCTTCAAACGATCCAACAAACCGATATAATAGTCGATGTTGATTGTTTTTCCATGTTCCAAGTAGTCAATGAATAAAATTCCATACGCATCCCATTACCTTCCCAGCCGATGTTTGAGTCTTTGGACGGCTTTCTCCGTCTGCACGCCACTCAGCAGGGTGCTGATTTGATTCCGGAGTGAAGTGGTGAATCCATGTTTCATCCATTGTGATGTATCGACGCAAAAAATCCTTCTTACTTCGCGTGAAGATCTCCAAACAGCTCTTTGAATCATCGACTCATTGTTGTTTTTGCCCTGGTGTGAGCAAACGCGGACCCATTTGGAAAACAGCTTTTTCATACCCAAATTTTCGTGTATTTTGGGTTAATACTACCTTTTGATACCTTCAGTGTGTCAGCTATCACTTGCAACTTCACTTTGCGATATTAAAGGGTTTTTTTTTGCAATATTTTCCGGAATATATTTGGCCGACCAGGGCGTTCAGCATCATCGGTGTCCGTACGACCACGTTTGAAATTGGCAAACCATCGTTTGATGGTCGTTTTCGATGGGGCAGAGTCTGGGTAACATTTTTCAAGCCAAGCTTGGGCTTGAACGGTGTTTTTTCCCATCAAAAAGTAATGCTATGTCAACACACGAAATTGCTTTGAATCCATCGTTTTTAAGAATCACAAAAGTAGCGTCACTTAAACCACTGCATTATGATATGAATAGACAAATTTCGCGACAAAAATCGATAACTCAAAAACCATTAACTTTAGACATAAAGGGTGATACGGTCAAAATTTGGTCAAGGGAAAACGCGTGTAAATCGGTGCAATCGTTTATTTAAAAAATCAAATTAAATTTCTTTTTCAAGTTCAATTAGTATAAAATTCAGGAAAAATATTCAGTTAGGCTTCCGCTTTTCCAAATCCGAATTGCCGGGCCTTACGCTTGACCCCTGCCATCAGATTTTGTACAGCCACCTTGTCCACCTTCTTCGCCGCAGAAAGCCAGTTTGCCTTGAACTGCTGCTCGTCCTTAGCAGTTTTTTTGGTCTTCTTTAGGTTCCGCTTGACAATAGCCCAGTATTTCTCAATTGGGCGGAGCTCTGGCGTGTTGGGAGGGTTCTTGTCCTTGGGAACCACCTGCACGTTGTTGGCGGCGTACCACTCCATGGCCTTTTTACCGTAATGGCAAGATGCCAAATCCGGCCAAAACAGTACGGAACAACCGTGTTTCTTCAGGAAAGGCAGCAGACGTTTATTCAAACACTCTTTCACGTAAATTTCCTGGTTGACAGTCCCGGAAGGTATGAAAATGCTGCTTTTCAAGCCACAGGTACAGATGGCTTGCCAAACCAGATATTTCTTTGCGAACTTTGACAGTTTCGTGTGCTTGAAAATATCTGCTACCTTTCCCCTTCCTTTTGCCGTATAAAACTCCTGTCCCGGAAGCTGCTTGTAGTCGGCTTTGACGTAGGTTTCGTCGTCCATTACCACGCAGTCAAACTTCGTCAGCATCGTCGTGTACAGCCTCCGGGATCGCGCTTTGGCCGTCGTATTTTGTTTATCATCGCGATTTGGAGTCACTACCTTCTTGTAAGTCGATAGTCCGGCTCGTTTTTTGGCTCGATGCACGGTTGTAGACGATACACCCAGCGTATTTGCGGCATCTCGGAGAGATAGGTTAGGGTTTCGCTTGAAACTACCGGCAACTCTCTTTGTCGTCTCAGCGGCTTCCGGTTTTCGATTTTCCCCCGATCCAGACTTCCTGGCTGTCGACAAACGTTCCCCAAACACTTTAATTACATTTGTAACGGTTGATTTGGCAACTTTTAGCGATTTTGCCAACTTTGCGTGCGAGTAGCTCGGATTTTCGCGATGCGCGATCAAAATTTTGATACGCTGCTCTTCTTGCTTGGACGGCATTTTGACAACTGAAGAGTGAATTCCAAAATCAAAATAGGAGCAACATTCTACACACACACACCTTCAAAATGAGGGGTGTTCAGGTTTTTTAAATGCAAAATTGAAAGAAATACGTCAAGTTGATATTGACCAAATTTTGACCGTATCGCCCTTTATGATGTCTTTGGAAGATTTAATCTTAAAAATAAGATCTATCTTTTTGTTTGGGTGGTGACTAGGATGGTTCATGTATGTTCATAATAAAAATTCTTACTTTTTATTCTTATGATTTAGAGGAACTTTTGCTCGTACAAAATTGTAGATAATTTAATTTAATGGAACTTTGCTGAAGAAACCTAACTTCTATCTCATCTTCGTATCGTTTTATAACAGTTTTTCTAACTTTCCTTAGGGTGGGACCTAAAAAAACAGTTTTTTTGCTCTATTTTTTTATTTCAATTTGAAATAAAAATGTAACAAGGTAAATATATGAATATGTAAATATATTTAGGTAAATATATTAATGTAAATAGATGAACTTACATTTATTGATATAATCACCGGTCGCGACGAATGACCCCTAGGGATGAAGTCCCGTAAAAAAACAATAAAGGAAAAGGAGAATATTGATGTTAATAAATAAACGTAAGAAAACAAATGTTAATATGTCAACACAGACAAATATCTTAAAAAAACGTTTTTTTACACTTCAACTTCTACAACTTTTTTTATACAATAACTAGCAACCATCTTGTATCTTCAAAGTGTGCAATTTTTTATGCTTTGAAAGTCGTTGTAACAAATTTATCAAATTAAAAAAAAAGCAGCAAAAGTTCCTCTAAATCATAAGAATAAAAAGTTAGAATTTGTATTATGAACATTAATGGACCACCCTAGCCACCAATCAAATCAAAAGATAGACCTTATTTTGAAGATAAAATCTTCCAAAGACATCATATATCTAAAGTTGATGGTTTTCAAGTTATCGATTTTTGTCGCGAAATTTGGCTATTCATACCATAGTGCACTGGAGCTCGATAAATAATAAACCAAACGTCATAAAATTTTGACAGTAATCTTTTGACGGTTGATTTGAAAAATCAAATGGAAGATTTGAAAAATCATATGAATATTTTATTAGTGGCGCCATCTAGTAGGCGGTAGGCCTGGGACTTATTGACCGATGTGTTATATTCCGTTCTTTACTTATTGCTTCAATTAAAGATTGGACTCGGAAAAAATGCGACACTTTGTTTTGGGTATAACTTTTTATCGCGTGGGTAAAAATTAATGAAATTTTGGGTAATACTAGCTTATTTGTTATGTTTATGTGTGCAAAATTATCGCGATCTGTCAAGTAGTTTTTAAGATGCATTCGAAACAAGAAGAGCTACGCCAGCAAATCTTGGGCGCGGTGATCGATAATCCTGGTCAGTCGCAAAGATGGATCGGCAAAAGGCTTGGAATCCACCATTCCACCGTGTCCCGCGTTGTGAAGATGTTCCAGGAGACGAAGACCATCGAACGGAAAACGGAATACCCAGAAAAGGCGCGGAAGATAAGGTAGTACTTTAAGATTAACCCGAGACGTGGCCAAAAAGGTCAATTCGTCGAAGTGGTTCGTCCAGCAGACCATAAAACGGGCTGGGCTACGTGTTTTTAAGGTCAGGAAGGCGCCAAACCGGACTGACAAGCAAATTGCGTGCGCGGAAGCTGTACCGTGAGTGGCTGGTCAAGCCAGGCTGTCTCGTCATGGACGACGAGACATATATCAAGGCGGACATCAAACAAATCCCCGGCCTCGAGTTTTTTGTCGATACGTCCCGCATGGAGGTTCCGGAAAAGTTCCGGAAGAGAAAGATGGACAAATTCGCCAAGAAGTACCTATTGTGGCAGGCGATCTGCGAGTGCGGACGGTACAGCAAGCCGTTAATGTGGTCCCGAAGGAGGTGAACCCGCCCAAATACACCAGAACTTCGTCCGATCGAAAAGTTTTGGGCGGTAATGAAGAAGAAGTTGAAGAAAAGCGGAAAAACATTCAAAACCGATGAAGCTTTGAAGAAAAACTGGGAGAAATTGTGTAAGGAAGATGGACAAAGCCTCTCACAAGATCTCATGAGCAGTGTTTAGAGAAATGTACGAGCATTCAGCTTGGGGGAGGAAATTCAATAAATAAATTATGCCAAAACATAGCTTATATATAGTTATTTAATCCCAGAAAATTTGAGACGTATCCGATTTAAAATGAATTTTTGGTGATCATTTTTGTGTGTCTCATTTTTTTCCGAGTCCAGTCTTTAGATGTTATGTCCTGGTTGTCTTCAGGTATGGTATTTTACATTTATTTAATTTTACATTATTTTACATTCATACATTACCCTAGGTGCTCCTGCTAAGTAATTAACATTTCAACCTTATATGCTATCATTTATAGCAAATTGTGTTAATATTATTTTTACCTGCAATTGAAGATTGCAATGATTTTTGTCTAAAATTATGAATTATTTTGTTTGATATTTCTTCTAGAGTCTCAACGTTTGAAATTCTATGTTATTCAGTAATACTGAACCAAGGTGGCAGCTTCAAAATCATTTTCAGAACTTTGTTCTGAATCCATTGAAGTGCTTTTTTCCTTAGTAGCACAACAACTAGACCATATTGGCACAGCATAAAGCATGACCGGTCTAAAAATCTGTTTGAATATTAGAAGTCTTCAAACAAAGTTTGGATTTTCTGTTTATTAGAGGATATAAACATTTTATATACTACTAGCTGAACCCGGTGCGTGCGCTGCTACGCTTGCAACTAAATGAAGGAAAATTTAATATAACTGGCACGATTACGGTTTTTTTTTTCTTGAATAAGCAGGGGTTCAAACTTCTATCAAAACATGTTTCTTACCAGAGAAATACACGTGTTTAAGTAACCTGGATAATTCTCATTTTTAGTAGAAATTTGTGTTTCATTTGTATGGGAGCCCTCACTTCCAGAGGGGGAGGTTTCTCAAACCACTATACAATCATTGCCTTTAAAACCCCCCACATGCCAAATTTGGTTCCATTTGCTTGATTTGTTCTCGAGTTATGCAGAAATTCGCGTTTCCTTTGTATGAGAGACCCCTCTTTCAGTGAGCGGAGGAGTCTCAAATCCCAATAGAAATATTTCTTGCCTTCGAAAACCTCCACATGCCAAATTTGGTTCCATTAACTTGATAAGTTCTCGAGTTATTCAGAAATTTGTGTTGCATTTGTATGGAAACCCCCCTCCCTCCCCCTTTCAGATGGTGGAGCTCCCAAGTAACAATTTCAGTTCTATTCCAGCCGTATAGCACTCCTCCCGGTTTTGTAGATGACACTACATTCAAAACTGTTTTGTCCATCAACACCTCCTCTATGCATCTTTAAAGCCGAAATGTGTACAAAGTGGCCCACTCTATAGACGGTTGTGAAAACAAATTAATAAAACCTTTCTAAGACCATAAAGATTTTGAAAATGTTCTAGTGAAAGATGTTATGACCACTTGAGAACCATCATAAAACCTATTGGCCGCCATCAAAACCAGCATAGGGCTGAATGGCCACAGCTGTCAAACTGCACGGCGATATCGTGGTTGGTTTTTGTTGTTTTGCTTTGTTACTCTTCTGATTCATTCAACAGTAAATAATGGCTAAGAAAAAAAGTTCTACTGTTGCGGGAAATTATGATTGATAGCAAAATATATAAAACAAATTGAGTTTTTTTTATAGCGTATCATGCTCCAAATTATATGCGCATTAAATTTTATGGTGAATATTGGCACGATAAAAGCTGAAAACTAATGCGCCTTGGAAATTATGCGAGTTTACAACAACAAAAACAAAATTGAAAGAAATATATTCCGTAAATTAATCATGAAACTCCTGAAAATTGATGGAATTCAATAAGGTTATCTAAACGAATACCGAAGTTTGTCTCAGATCTACAGTTCAATTGTATTACATTTAAAATTTGGTGTATTTATTTTTCCACATTTCAATTATTTCATACATTCCAATATGGCGATTGCAAGAAACCACAGTTTTGCCAAAAAGCCAATTTATCTAAGCAATGGCTACTATAAAACTATCTGGTCTCTTGGTAGCTTTCCTCAATGCCAGTTAGCTGTTTAATGCATTTACTGGAGTAAAAGGAATTTTAGAAGTCAAGGTTTTAAGATCGTTGTAAAAGAAGCTGTGTAGAGTTCTTATAAACATGACTAAAATTTGAAACCTATTGGCATCTCTTGCTGCCATAATAAAGCCGAATTGATTTCTAGTGGCTTTCATAAAACTTTAATAAAAACTTAATAAAGCTGGATGGTTTTGGCAATGTTACTTGGGAGGAGTAGGGGGGAGTGTGGAGGGGGGGAAGAATAAGTAGAGAATTGTGGGGGAGGGGGTAACATTTGACTTGAATGCCTCATTGTGATCTTTAAAAGTATCAGTCCAAGATATTTTACTTGTTTTGACCAAGAAATTGTAACTCCGTTCATAGTGACTGCATGACTATTACTTGGCTTGAAAAATGCAGCTCAAGGCTTGTGTTGGAATATTATAAGTTGAGTTTTGGAAGCAGCTGTGTCATCAGCAAAGCAAGATTTTTGAAAGCCCTCAGGTAAATCAGGGAGATCTGAAGTGAAAATGTTATATAGTATTGGCCCAAGAATGCTACCCTGAGCTCGCGGTCATGGGATAGGGAAGAGAACAGGAGAAAGGAGAGGAAGCATTAGTTATTGGTTACATGCTATGCGCATGGGAGATTTTCATGGTGATATTCTCACAACGGCTGTTCAGAATGGTTCGACGAATGCGTAAGAGAGATCGTTCCCGATTAATTTCCACTTATTTACTCAACTCCATCACGTTTTGTTATAAAAGACAAGAAACGTTTTACTACATTTTGGAATATCAGGGCAATGATCCCCCATCGCATCTTCAAGTGATCATTACAAGCCCTCCATTTGGTTCGGGCACTTTTGAACGTTGATGTTGCAGCCTTTTCACACAAAAAATCTGCCGCGACCAAATCGACAGAACGCGCCCATATCCCTTTCTGAACCGAAGGGCAGGGTAGGGTCATGATGAAACATCAGAGCGATATATTCCAAAACCTCAAACAATTCAGCCTAGTCGTTTTGACTGTATATCGAGTACCGGAACCTATCTGATTAAATCTCATGAAAACCATGGACCACATGATTAGTATAATTCAAAACCCTAGAAAAATGACTCATCAAACCATATTGACAATCATTTGAACTATTTCTTTGTCTTTGACTTATTAACGATTGGTCTATTGTAATTTCTGCACACATGAGATGATAAAATATGTCCAAAGTCCTTGGGATAACCGGTTTCCAAACATCAAACTTTATTGGCATTTTCCAGCTCACGGCAGTTCATTGGCACGTAGTTAGTTGTTTACACGATTCCCAGACCGTTTAAAGTCCTTTATGGATACACAAGTGCTTTTTACTGCAAACAAACCAACCCTGGCAACGATCCATTTTCGCTAGTTTCTCAACAACCCATAAACTCGCCAAACAACTTATTAAGAACATCCCAACCGCGTCCCGTCCATGGTGGTCCGTTGGCGAAAAAAAAGACACTTTCGAGTAAATTTTCTCCCATCAACAGTTTTACAACTCGGCACCATCGCACCCGCTGCACCTCTCCCCAGCCAAGCCAACCGTGAAATGATCGTCTTGGAACGAGCTTTTCATCGTTTCCACTTACGGTGTCAGTCAGTCAGTCAGTCAGCCGGAGGGGGAAAGTGCTCATTTTTGAGTGAATGTCCTTTTTATGGTCTCAGGACTTGGGCAAGGCAGCCGGCAGCCTTTCGCAGCCGATTCGCTTGGCAGCAGCGAGCAATAGATGGTCGGTCATTCCAGCAGAATAGATTTACGAGCTGCCTTCATTGCTTCTTTGCTTGATTCACGCTGTCTTTTCACCTCCTCCTGACTTCCTTACTCCGTGACTCAGCACTCCTCTGAAAGCCGAGTGGGGGGAAAAAATTGCAGCCATAATAAAGGGTGACCCCCGCACTTTCAGTCATGCTGCTAAATCTGGGCAGACGGAAATCTGTGCCAACGAAAAGACAAATGATGAAAAATCTTCTAACTGAATAAGCTCGGTTGGTTCTACGGAAAATTGAGGCAATCGGCCTGAGCTGCTGGTTTAGCGGAAGGTCACGAGGCGGTCATCATTCTTTAGAATCCGTCTTGAAATCTGTGGCAATACTGTGAAACAAGCGCATTTTACGCTGATGTTTTACAGTCGATGGCTTGGCATGGAATTTAAATAGAAATTCCCATTTTAATGCGCCTTTTATGCATCGGTAAGCTGGTACTAAATCCGGCGTTTGTTGAAGTTGCACTATTTAAACGAGAGTTTGATGATAATAAAATGGTTTTTATGTTCGGTGAACGCTTGTTTAGAAGAATGTATCGGCGTTGAACCCAAGGGTTTTGATACTTCGAGTTGTCCCGTTTATTTTGAATTGGGATTAGGATAATTTTCCTGTTCTCGGCTATCTAAGCATAGTCCACCCTTTTTTAGTGTTTTTAGCGGCGTGCACACAGATGGCGATTCATTTTGTTTACATTTATTTGGTAGAAGTCGTTTCAAAATTATACATAAGACCTTGACAGTGTTTTAATAAAGCGCAAAACTGCTCAAGTGAGTGTAACTATTGTCGGCAGCCCATGTTCTGTTCGGCTATCGTTCTACTAAAACTGCGTGTTAAACTGTTACCCTATTGTAGGCAATGAGAAATGCGTTCAAATGCGTGTGGATTATTTGTAGAAAAAGGTGGCATTAACGAAATGGCTGATGACCAATAACCAAGCTATTTTCAGCGAAGTGTATTGGTAACTCGCGTAGCACGGTAACAATAAAAGACCGTAAATGCTATTCCGAAACCGTAACAAGTCGTTTAATCGCCCGATGTTTAGAGTGTTCTAAATTCCTGTGAGTCGTAGTGTACATAGATTTAAATTTAGGACTAGTTTTAGGTTAAGTTTAAATTTTCTTACGTTGTAGTATTTGCTTCGGCTTTCACTTACTGCTCCGACTATTAATGAAGAGCCACCATCACAATTTAAGAGTGATCTAAACAGTATTCGTACTGCTGGAATAAATCAGTCCAAAATGGCTTTCAAGCACTATTAAATGTTACCTTATTTTCACAATGTAGTAAACCACCATCATACCTTGTGAGTTGCACCAACAGCATCTTTACTGTTGGTCTAAAGCGGCTCAAAGCGGCACTTAAGCATTATCAAAACACTAATTTGTCTTTCGAATGAAAAAAAAACTACCATCGCTATCTGTGAGTGGACCGAACAGCTTTATTACTATTGGTTTAAATCGTGCCAAATCGGCCCTCGAACGTTTTTCAATAACCTTGCCAATGAATATTCTCCTTCACATTTTATACGTGGCCGTAGCAACACCCTTACTGTTGATACAAACCGGTCCAAATTGACTCTCAAGCGTCGTTAAAAATACATTCCCATGATGCGATCCATTTTCCCAGAAGGGAGCGACGTCTTCCAGGATGACAACGCTCCCATCCACACAGCGAAGTCCATCAAGAAGTGGTATGAGGATCACGCAAGTGATTTCGATCACCTTGAGTGGCCTGCTCAGTCACCGGACATTAATATTATTGAACCATTGTGGTCAACATTGGAAGCAAGGGTGCGAAATGTTTTCCCACCAGCTTCGTCTTTGAAGGAACTGGAGAAAACTTTGATCGACGAGTGGTATAAAATACCTGTAGACGTGATCCAAAACCTCTACAGCTCCATCTCAAGGCGGATTGAAGCCGTTCTTGATGCGGACGGAGGACCCACTCGCTACTAATAAAACCCACTCTTCCCTATACTTCATCAAATTATTTCTTGCATATCCGAACCAAAACTAAATAAATTGATCCTTGAAGCTACCAGGAAGCTGGTTCAGGCTAGCTAGTGAATCTTATAGTTCACATTTTGGAGTAAAATCGTTTATGTTTTGGAGTAAAATCTTAATTGGCCCCTACTACAGGTTCCCCCGGGGTCTTTCCGGTGGTCCAGGGAGTGGCTAATGTATCCAATGTCCTTCTCAAGTGTATAAAAATCATATTTATGAAAAATCATGAAGATAGAGCTGCTGCACGGCATGCTTTCGAGTAAAATCGTAATTGGCCCCTACTACAGGTTCCCCCGGGGTTGATCCGGTGGTTCCGGGAGGGGCCAATATTGCCAAAGATCCACTTTTCGTTTATAATAAGCTTTGTGGTAAAAAAAACTAGTAAAGTAAAATTTGAGTAAAATAAAGAACTGACCGCATCCAGGACCCTTCATCAGAACCTGTTTCACGGAAATGGCCATATCTCGGTCAATTTAAGGCCGATTCCTGTGATCGACCTTTCATTCGCTTGGAAAATGTTTCGTTTTTTCGTGTGTTTACTAAAAAAAAAAGTTTGACAACGTCATCTTGTACGAAAATTCATCGCAATGTCAACATGTAAAATAGAAAATAAGAAGAATGATTAGTAATTTCCATTTAATTCCAACTACCTTTATTGCTTATCTTGACAGATACGCGTATTTCGTCTACAAATATCGTATCTGTCAATATAAGCAATAAAGGTAGTTGGAATTAAATGGAAATTACTAATCATTCTTCTTATTTTCTAGTTACAGGTATTCCACTAAACAGCTCACACTCTCCATAATTCATGTAAAATAGCCCCTCTGGAAATCCGAAACAACTCCGATATCCGGTGACCATGGCTAATTTTGTTACCATGACATAAAATTACATTGAATTCCCCGTCGAATGCTCTTTGGACAGTTGAAATCGGATAATATTTCATGAAGTTAGAGCACTGCAAAGTTGATCAAAAATTTGCCTGTCTCGATCATTTTGTCTATCCCCTGTACGTCATGTGCGTAACCTCACCTGTCACAGCCGTTTAGACTGATGCAAGCGGTACGCCAATCTGTTTGTCTTAAGGACTTACGCTGAAACATTCTGGACGGCAGCCATTACCTCAAAATTTAGAATTGATATAACTCAGAGTCTATGCTAGATATTGGATATTTATTCACATCAGTTTGTATGCTTACTTGCTGTGAGCAATCTGATGTAGGTCGATTTGATGTTCATTCACTAACAATCGAGATTTATCAATTTGAAATAGCGAGGTAAATTTGCGAGAGAGAGAGAGAGAGAGAGAGAGAGAAAAGATAGGAAAAGGGAGCAGCTATTTACCTTAACCCCTCCTCGAAAGGATTGTGTAAAACGTGCAAGCCGCAGCTAACGATGTTAAGAACATCACAGCCAGGGCTGGCTCGTAGATACCTGATTTCCCCCTCAATTGTTTGGACGCCTTCAAATTGACAACCGGGCCATCCATAGAGCACTAAGCTATAAAAAAAAAGTTGTATAGTTATAAGTTTTGCCAATTAAGAATTTAAAATAAATGTGTTATGCAAAGCAAACGTCAAATTACCACCCATCTTCCCTTTCGATTATATTGTTATTCCTATCAACCTCGAGACGGCCGCGAGAAACCGGTTCTATCCTCCTAACTTTAGTTTTAAGATAACTGATTTTTTATATACATGAAAACTTGGCTCTGTTAAGTTGATTCAATTGAACCTGTACAAATAATTGATCTATTAATAAAAAAAAATATTGAAGCAATTCTAAAAATGCCCTTTTTGACAAATTGAATTTATATTTAAAAATATTTTTCTTAGCGTGTAAGAATCGATTTTACAATTTTCACATATTTTCTCATAAAAGCTTAGACAATTGTCTAAAAGTCACTCATGCATCATTTTTGTGTACGTCTTTTCCTTTTTGAGCTATGTTGATTTTTAAAAACAATCTATCAAAACACTTAAGCCCTTTTCAAGTGGTAGCCTAGAAATTTTTTGAAAAAACAAAGTATGCAAAGTTGCTTGAAAAAACAAAGGTTACACACCCACAAAGTTTGATTGAATTCTGAGAGGGTGCTGCCAATCACGAAGACGAGTTGGCGGGAAATTCGTCGTGTATAGAAATCGTGCCTCCATAAACCCTCCCATGCCAAATGTAGTGTAATTTGCTTGAATAGTTCTCGAGTTATGCAGAAATTTGTGTTTCATTTGTATGGGAGCCCCCCCCTTTAAGAAATGGGAAGGGTCTTGAGTCACCTTAGAAATATTTATTTCCTTCAAAAACCTCCACAGTTCTCGAACTATGCAGAAATTTGTTTTTCATTAGTATGGCAGCCCTCCTCTTCCAGAGGGCGGAGTGATCGCAAACCACCATAAAAACATTTCTAGCCGTCAAAAACCTCCACAAATTACACTTAAACACTATTGAGATAAGAGAAAGAGAGAGAGAGAGCGAGAGAGCGAGCGAGAGAGAGAGAGAAATTGGTGGCACTTCTTGGCGAGGAGTGGTGCGGTGAGTGGGTGCACGGGTGAATTCGATCGTCATCGTGTACACTCACTCACTCGGATGACCGGTGAAGATGTTGTGGTAGATGTTAACACTCGCACTGCTGGTTTGTGTGACCACGCGGAGATGAAGCGTAAATTGGCTTGTTTACTAGCACTGATGGATTCCTTTCTTTAGACTTGGAATCTTAATTTCCTTCTTAGAAAAAAAAATAAACTTTCACTTCACAGCAGGAGTGAAACAATTTCGAGAGAAAAAATAATTTCGAAGGACCGTTAACTTTCAGGATAGTAGACGCGGGATAGAATCACCTTTCCTCTTGCACTGAACTGCGCGGAACGATTAGAGGGTTATCGCATTCGGATTGCTTGCCTTTTTTTGCCTTGCTAAAACAGGGGTGTACACTCTGCCTTTGCTGTACACAGAAGTTGTCTGCATTCTAAAGGGTGTCCCACATCAAATTGCATCACGGACAAAACGCTGTAGAAAACTACCTAGTTGCCGATCTTTTCAAACTTTCAGACATTAAAATATAGTAAGCTTTTGTCATATTTATTTCATTCAATTTCAAGACTATAACCGTACGCTCGTTATGTACAACATCTGGCTGCAGCTTCTTCTGTACGAAAACCCACTATTTCTTCATGTCGTCCTCAGATTTAACCACCTTGCTATGCTTCCGTAGTGCCTGCTTCATAATAAAGGGTGATACGGTCAAAATTTGGTCAAGGGAAAACGCGTGTAAATCGGTGAAATCGTTTATTTAAAAAATCAAATTAAATTTCTTTTTCAAGTTCAATTAGTATAAAATTCAGGAAAAATATTCAGTTAGGCTTCCGCTTTTCCAAATCCGAATTGCCGGGCCTTACGCTTGACCCCTGCCATCAGATTTTGTACAGCCACCTTGTCCACCTTCTTCGCCGCAGAAAGCCAGTTTGCCTTGAACTGCTGCTCGTCCTTAGCAGTTTTTTTGGTCTTCTTTAGGTTCCGCTTGACAATAGCCCAGTATTTCTCAATTGGGCGGAGCTCTGGCGTGTTGGGAGGGTTCTTGTCCTTGGGAACCACCTGCACGTTGTTGGCGGCGTACCACTCCATGGCCTTTTTACCGTAATGGCAAGATGCCAAATCCGGCCAAAACAGTACGGAACAACCGTGTTTCTTCAGGAAAGGCAGCAGACGTTTATTCAAACACTCTTTCACGTAAATTTCTTGGTTGACAGTCCCGGAAGCTATGAAAATGCTGCTTTTCAAGCCACAGGTACAGATGGCTTGCCAAACCAGATATTTCTTTGCGAACTTTGACAGTTTCGTGTGCTTGAAAATATCTGCTACCTTTCCCCTTCCTTTTGCCGTATAAAACTCCTGTCCCGGAAGCTGCTTGTAGTCGGCTTTGACGTAGGTTTCGTCGTCCATTACCACGCAGTCAAACTTCGTCAGCATCGTCGTGTACAGCCTCCGGGATCGCGCTTTGGCCGTCGTATTTTGTTTATCATCGCGATTTGGAGTCACTACCTTCTTGTAAGTCGATAGTCCGGCTCGTTTTTTGGCTCGATGCACGGTTGTAGACGATACACCCAGCTTATTTGCGGCATCTCGGAGGGATAGGTTAGGGTTTCGCTTGAAACTACCGGCAACTCTCTTTGTCGTCTCAGCGGCTTCCGGTTTTCGATTTCCCCCCCGATCCAGACTTTCTGGCTGTCGATAAACGTTCCCCAAACACTTTAATTACATTTGTAACGATTGATTTGGCAACTTTTAGCGATTTTGCCAACTTTGCGTGCGAGTAGCTCGGA
Organism: Aedes koreicus; assembly: GCA_024533555.2. NCBI lineage: Eukaryota > Metazoa > Arthropoda > Insecta > Diptera > Culicidae > Aedes > Aedes koreicus. The sequence goes on from JAHHFK020001347.1 coordinate 63,043, forward strand.
TTTTCGCGATGCGCGAGCAAAATTTTGATACGCTGCTCTTCTTGCTTGGACGGCATTTTGACAACTGAAGAGTGAATTCCAAAATCAAAATAGGAGCAACATTCTACACACACACACCTTCAAAATGAGGGGTGTTCAGGTTTTTTAAATGCAACATTGAAAGAAATACGTCAAGTTGATATTGACCAAATTTTGACCGTATCGCCCTTTAGCCCAGTATTTTTCGATGGATCTTAGTTCCGGTGCGCTGGGGGGGGGTCTCATGTCCTTGGGTACGAAAGTGGCTTCGTACCACTCCAGGACAACATTTGAATAGTGGCACGAAGCTAGATCCGGCAAGAAGATCGTACCCAGTCAACACACAATCGTATATGATAGCGCATAGGTGTACAACGTGGAGGCGATATACGTATTTTCGTTCATTTGACTCCATGTAAACGGTACGTTTATCGCCTCCACTTTATACTCATATCCGCTATCATATGCGATCTAGTGTTCTCTGGGTAGGGCCCTCGTGTTGCTTTTACAGAGGAAGCAGACGCTTCTGTAGACACTCCTTGAGGAGGATCTCCCCGTTTACAGTCCCGGTGGTCACGAACGGCGCACTCTATTTGTCACCTGAGCAGATCGCTTGCCAAATCATGTATTTCTTGGAAAACTTTGAATTTTTCTGCTTTCCTCTTTTCCGGGAATAAATGGGGGGGGGGGGAGGGAGGGCGCGGGAGGGGGGGGGACCCCCGTGATTATAAAAAAAAAAAGAAAAGGCGGGGGACGGGGGGGGGGGGGTCCGGGGCCATCGTTTTCCCGTGTTTGCCGTGGGCAGGTTGGGGCTTGTGCCTGTATGCAGTCCCTCCCGGTCCTTGAACGAAATACTTGGACAGATTCAACTTTTTGGCCACATCCCTGACTGGAGCATTGGAATTCCGCTTGAACGCTTTCACAACGCGCTTCTGATCCTGATCACTAATAGAACATCTATTCTGACCGCATTTCTCCCTCCGTTTGATGCTCAGAGTTTCATAGTAACGTTTAATCACACGACTCACCGTTGCCTGTACGATTCCGAGTTGTTTTCCGATGTCCCGATGAGAGAGTTGAGGATTTTCCAGGTGCTTGCGCAAAATCAATTCGTGACTTTGCTTTTCGGGTGACGCCATTTTTTTTCAATTTTCGAAAAACTGACAGCGATACTGAAAACAAAAAAAAAAAACAAACTTTAAACTACTTCTACCCAAATTTTCAATAGAAAATACCCAATGGGACACATTTTAATCTCTCAAGCAGTCTTTAGAAATAGATGAAAAGAACGGCTCCAATATTTAAAAGTTCTCGTAAGTAGTAAGCTCTACCTAAGCTTCACTTTTTCTAGATGATCACCGCGGGGGCGCAAAAACTGCCGGCCGCAAGATGTATCAACCCACCCCCCCCCCCCCCCCCCCCTGTAGAATTGCAAAATGCGTTGTCGTTCAACACTATTCATTAATCAAATTTTGAATCCAACTGATTTTACAGAACTAGGGAAACTGCCCCCATATTAATCTCATTGTTCCTATATTCATCCTACGATGAATCAAACAATTGGGCAGTTGAAGGATCGGTTTTGTTTTCTAATAATGTTTGCTCACGTTAAATAACTACAACAAACATTACTAACTAATCATTCAACTGCCCAATTGTTTGATTCATCGTAGGATGAATATAGGAGCAATGAGATTAATATGGGGGCAGTTTCCCTATCTGTGTGGTTAATGCAACGAATTAGGCCTGGCCGCTTCGACACTTGTATCATGTCTTTGATCTGCTGCAAGCTTTGATATTGACAAAAAAATAATTGGACAAATCATCTAGCTCATTTATTTCAAGGATCCGTTCACGTACTGGCAGTGTTATTGTATATTGGATTAGATTAGATTAGATGAGCAAACCCCATTAAGACTGTTCCACTAATTATTGTCTACACATCAACATAAAACGCAATCCTAAAACGATCAATGATGCCCCGTTTTACGGTTTGTGAAAGTGTTTGTCATTAAGTACCTATTCTCAATAACAAACACATTAACATGTACTGCAATGACGCTATTTCGTACATGCATACAGACATTCGAGGTAAGCAGCGTGAATTTATGGATTTTCTTCATATTGACCGTAAGCTGCTCGTGAGATACTAAATGTCACAATCAATCAAATCGACTTATATCATTAACCAAATAGTGGTGAGTACATTTCTCCTTTCAATGAAATCGCTGAATGCTACTAACGACATGCATTATAAAGCACCACTAAATTAGCCGGTTGCAGGCACCCATTTCTCCTAAACAAAAACCGAAAGACCTTTGGATGGAAATAAAAGGCTTTACTGCTCTAATGCACCTTTTTAGTAGAAATAACAACTACCGAGTGACGCACAAGCCCGCACCGCATAGCACATGCGATTTTTCCCATTTTGACTTGAAGCCGATTATGACGATTATGACCACGAGGTTACATCACCGGTCACCGGTCGGTTGCTGGGGATGATTTTTTGTTGTTGTTGCCTCCTTCTTCGATCAGTTTGTCCAGTTTTATTATTGATGGGACCGCAGCAACCATATGCTTCTTTAACTCATGTGTAATTGCGCACAGCCTGGCAGGTAATTAGCTTTCCACGGTGGTGGTGCTTTACACAATGTTTCAATCCATGAGTCACGCTTACTTGCTGAGATTTTGTTACAATACATCGGAGAGTGTGTTGATAAATTGGTGGAACTGATGGTTGCCATTGGTTTGCAGTTGATTCAGCTAAACAAATGTTCCAAATGATTAGTGGCCTATGTAGCTAGGGGCAAAAATGTTCCTCATTTCCTTTTTCATTTTTGACGAATGTTATGT